>JACBWW010000632.1:0-27417 GCA_020086605.1 Lanius collurio | reverse complement strand
CTAAAATAATCCCTTCCAATCCAAATTCTTTTGTGATTCCATGACTCTGGTGGGGATGGATGGCCATGGAGCAGGTTTGCAACTCCTGGCAGTGGCTCAGTGAGGATTGGGATATTTAGGATTTTACCCCCATGAGGGCTGGAGTTGCAGAGAGAGAAATCTCCATCTTTCCACTGGCTGCCTTCAAATCTCCCCTTTCCCAAAGAATTTGGGGACATAGAGGGTGGAAAGGAGACCGTGAAGGGATTTTATTTTCCTCTCTTTATCCATGAATTAACTTCTGTTTCCCTCCCTCCTCTGGAGCAGAATAAGCTTTTGTTTGGGGCAGTAAGCTGCAGAGATAGTGGCTGCTTGTGTTTATCTTTTCCATTTCCAGGCAAAAATCCCATTCTGGAGCCCCTCGAACACCAGGCTGGGAACTGAACATCCCGACCAGAGAGAGCTGGGATGGATGGAGGATCAGAATAGAAGATTGTTTTTCCACAGGGGACTGAGCAGCCGGGGTTTGGTTTCTGATGTCCATCCAAAACACGTGGGTGGAGAAGGAATGCTCTGTTTTCAGTCGGCGATGGAATCACTGGTTTAATTTTAGCCTCTCTGGAGCAAAGCTCGAAGGAAGGAGTTCCCAGAGCCAAGCACCCTACGGAGGCTGGAAGGGGCAGAGGAGCTGGAGTCTCCATGTGCCCCCAGGAATTGTGGTGTTCCTCAGACTGGTGATGAGACTGAGCACCCAAAATTCAAGGTTCTTCTTAAAAGACTCATCCGTGCGGGTCAGAGGAAGCATTGGGACATCATGGAGCTGTCAGGAGGATACAGAGAAGCCATGGATGCACCAAACTCTGTGAAGAGGAGCCCCACCAAAACCCAAAGGAGCTTCAGTGGGTGAAATGGCAGGAAAAATGGATCCCAAGAGGAGACAAGCCAGTTGAATTCCCTCTGTGACTTTTGGATGTGCATTGACCTCTGTTTTGCTGCCTACAGAGCTCCTGAGATCCAGCTGGGAGAGGAACCAGGTCCAAAAAAACCCCAGGAAGGTCTCAAAAATTCACTGCCTTCTTCCTGAAAATCCTTCCCCCTCATCCAGGGCTCTGATGCTGCTTTTCCCTCAACTTCCATAAGATCCAGCAAAAGCTACAGCTCAGATTGTCAGGAGCAGTTTGTTTCCCCCCTCTTTGGTGCTGTAGTGAAATTTCTGAAACCAAAAGGATTTGCAAAGTTTTTTTGCAAGGAACATGGGAGTGGCAGGTCCTGCCAGGTGGGAATTTGGCAATGGCAGCTGGGGGTGTAACTGCATTAAATTGGGATAAAACCAGATCCCAGGATGGCCACGGGCTCCTGGAAGAGCCCTGCTGGACAATGCTGGTCAGTGGTGCAAACTGAGCATCCAAATGATATTCCCAATCCAAATATTTACAATTGGCAGTGTATGGATTTCTTTCTTAATCTTCCCAAGCAGGGAAAAGTCCAAGGCCCAAGCAGTTGGGGAGCAAAGTCCTCTCTCCAGCTGAAGTTGGATCAATATGGATGTTTTCACACAAACAAATATTTTTGGGCATTCTGCCATGGTTTCCTGGTGGATTGGTTCTATCCCTTGGAATTGGTTCTGTCCCTTGGAAAAGCCATGATTCCATTGCCAGGATATGGTGGAGTCCTGTCAGAATCATGGGATGCTTTGGGTTGGAAGGGACCTTCAAGATCATGGAATTCCAACCCCTTCCAAGGGCAGGGACACCTTCCACTATCCCAGGCTGCTCTGTCCAAGCTGGCCTTGGACACTTCCAGGGATGGGGCATCCACAGGTTCTCTGGGAATTCCATTCCAGGGCCTCACCACCCTCACGGGGCAAGATTCCCTCCCAATATCCCATTTAATTCCCCACCCTCTGGCAGTGGGAAGCCATTCCCTGTGTCCTGTCCCTCCATCCCTTGTCCCCAGTCCCTCACCAGCTCTCCTGGAGCCCCTTTAGGCCCTGGAAGGGGCTCTGAGGTCTCTCTGGAGCCTTCCCTTCTCCAGGCTGGACATTCCCAGCTCTCCCAGCCTGGCTCCAGAGCAGAGGGGCTCCAGCCCTTGGAGCATCTCCGTGGCCTCCTTGGATTTTCTCCAACATCTTCACATCCTTCTGCTATTGGAGGACTCCAGAACTGGGTCCTGTGAGTCCCTGTGGCCACCTCCTCACTCAGTAAAGGAAACACCCTTTGCTGTGGGATGTCACAGCCCCCACGATCCCATTCCCACAGAGCAGAGGATTTAGGACATTTTCAGATTAATTGAGGTTTTTGATCCATGGTTGCTCCTTCTTCCTCCATGGAATTGCCAAATGAACCATTCTGAATTCAGTGGGAGAACCACAGAGGAAGATTTGCTCTCCATCCCCACTTGAAATACCTTGGAAAATAATTCCTGCTGGGAATGACAACAACATGGAAGCACAGAGATCATCCCTCTGGTTTCTCCCTTTCCCAAACACGTGGATTCAGGTCTGTGTGCAGCTCCTGCCCCAGCAGCCACACCGGAGGCAAGAAACATCCTGAAAAACCAGACACCACAACAAAACCCCAGCACCCACTTGATAAATGCCAGCAGCATTTATCCTTTAGGATCCTGCAGCCGTCTCTTTTCCTGTTACTGACATTTCCCTCTCTGTTTTCCATCTAACCCAGGAGACATCTCCTTCCCTTGAGCCCTGCTCCGGAATCTTGCTGTTATCAGCAAAAAAAATGTGAGTCAAGAGTTTGTTTGCCCTTGGGAAGCACTTTTTTATTTTTTCTCCCCCATTTGAGTTAAAATAGGAAAAACTTTTTGGAGAAGAAGCAGATTTCTTCAGTGGTAAATAATTGCTGAGCTCTTGGAGCTGGGGCTGTGTCCGTGGATTTCTGTAGGAATGGGAGAAAGGGTTTTTAGTAGGGCCTGGAGTGAGAGGATGAGGGGTGGTGGATTTGAACATAAAGGGGAGAGGTTTAGATTGGAGATAAAGAGGAATTTGTTCCCAATGAGGATGGTGAGATCCTGGATTGGGTTGCTCAGGAAAGTTGTGGATGCTCCATCCCTGGAAATATTAAGGAGGGGAAGGGGAAGGAGACGTGAAAAAGGAGGAGGAGGAAGAGGAGGAGAGAAAGAGGAGGAGAAGGAAAAGGAGAAATAAGGAGGAGAAGGAGAAGGAGAAGGAGAAATGGGGATAAGGAGGAGGAGAAGGAGAAAGGATGAGAAGGAGAAGGAGGAGGAGGAGGAGGAGAAGGAGAAGGAGAAGGAGAAGGAGAAATGGGGATGAGGAGGAGGAGGAGAAGGAGAAAGGAGGAGAAGGAGGAGGAGGAGGAGGAGAAGGAAAAGGAAGAGGAAAGGGAAAAGGAAAAGGAGAAATGAGGAGGAGGAGGAGAAGGAGAAAGAGGAGGAGGAGGAGGAGAAGGAAAAGGAGGGGGACAGCTGGTACAGGAGGGAACGGGTCACTCACCTCCAGACTCTTTTCTTCCCAATCCTTTGGGAAAAGGATGCAGGGAGCAACCCTGACTTTGAGACTATGCAGGTGATGTTTTAAACCTTCACTCTCTTGATTTTCCACTTGCTCCTGGATTCTCTCCCTTTTATTTTTTTTTTATTTTGCATTTTAATGAAGGCATCTCCCTGAAATCTTGACACAACGATCCAACTGAAACTCACAAGTGCTGAAAGACATTTGAGAGAATCTGTGGCTGCCCCATCCCTGGAATTGTTCCAGGCCAGGTTGGATGGGGTTTGGAGCAACCTGGGATAGTGGAAGGTGTCCCTGCCCGTGGTGGGGGGTGGAATTTCATGATTTTGAAGGTCCTTTCCAATCCAAACCATTCCATGATTCCATGGTGTGCCCCCAGAGAGAACAATTGTTGTCCCACACCTGCTGTTCCTGCAAATGGATCCCTGGCAGTGCTGGGTGGTTTAGGATCCAGGGATCCTCTGGCACTGGATCTGCACTGGGATAATGCTTTAGGACATTGGGAGGATTTATTTTGGGCTGAACGAGACAATTTAATTCCTTTTCCATATGTTCCCTTCCCTGGGGTGTTTACTCATGCCCAAAACCCTGCACTTGCTTTTGGTTTTTTTTTTTCCCCCTTAAAAAAAAAAATTAAATTCAACTTCCAAAGTGTCACAGAAACTTTGTGAATTACAAGTGCCATGAATTCCTTTTGGATACGTTGCTTGGAACAAGAATGGGCTGAAAAGCAAAAAAAAAAAAGTTTATTTTAATATTTTAGTATTTTAATATTTTAACATTCTTGTTTTTCCTTTGCCCTCTGCACAAATCCCAGGGGAGATTCAGGAAATTCTGCCAGCTGCTTGTCCCAAGGCAGGATGCTCCTCTCTATTCCCTGGAGAAGATCCAGTTCATGCTTCAAATGCTGCTTCTCCTCCTCTGGATCCCCCATCCCAAAGCTCTCCCGATGGAAAACATCCGAGGATGACCCCAAGTGTGTCCAAGATCCTCCAAACTTCCCATTTTCTCCTTACAAATTTTGGTGTAAATCAACAAAACAGCTTTGATTTTGCCTTTTCTCCGAGGTTGGATTTTGTGGGAGGGGTGGATCCACGGCTTCCCTGGGTTAAAAATGAGCTTTTCCTCCACGTGTGCTGAATTCATTTCAATTCAGAGCAGCTCGTTCCGAGCTCATTTATGCAAAGCACTCCACTCCCTGTACCAGCACAAGGGAGGGAAGGAGCAGCTGGCAGTGGAGGAGGATTTTTTTTGGCACAAGTGCCAATTCCTGTCAGTTTAAAGCCATTATGAAACCCTGGGTGGGATTTGGGATTGATTGAAGCTGATCTGAGGCCGCCCAAAGGGAGGAGATCTGTCAGTTCTGCCTGCCTGGTTCCCAGCCTGTTCCCATGTGTGAAAGACCTGGGGAAAAAAAAAAAAAAAAAAAAGAGAGGATTTGGGGTGTTTTTTAGCAGTTTTAGGCAATCAGGAGAGGATAATGAGGGTCAGACTCCCTAAATTCTTTGCTCCCAGAATGGTTTATCCCAACAACCTGCTTCTTTCATATTCCACTTTAAAAAGCCACAAACCACCATAAATAATTTACCAAATCTCCCTTTCCAAGCAGGGAGATCGTGGGCTCCTCCCAGAGATGGGATTTGATCAGAGCTGGGCCAGGCAGAGCTCCCCAGCTGCGTTGGGAAGTGAGAGATCCCAAGGGGCAGGGTCTGTTTTAAAGGATTTAAAGGATTTTAAAGGGTTGCTTTTCCACAGGTTCCATCCTGGTGTCATGTTGCTCCAGCTCCTTGGCTCGGTTTTTTGTTCCCTGAATAATTTTAGGCTGGAGTTTTATCTCCTTTGCAGACTTGAGGCTCTGCTTCTCTTTGTTTATGGGGTTTATTCCCTCAGGGAAGAGCAAAAAGATTTGGAAAACCAACTCCTTCAGGATTTTCTTCAGTACCACAAGTGAATTTGCAGCTTTGGGATTGGTTTTCCTGCAAAACATTTTAAAAACAACAGACAAAGTGTGGGAAATAAAGAATCACGAGGCTGATGGGTGGAATTAAAGTCTTCTTGCTGGAGGTTGTCCTATGGATCACCGGGAAAATCTCCCCCTCATGCCTGGCTGTGGGAAAATACTGGGAGAGGGAGAGGGCAGAGGGGACAGGGGGTGGGGACAGCTGGGCCAGATTCACCTCGATAAATCCTGGAATGGTTTGGGTTGGAAAGAATCTTCAAGATCATGGAATTCCAAACCCCTGCCATGGGCAGGGACACCTTCCCCTGTTCCAGGTTGCTGCAAGCCCTGTCCAAGCTGGCCTTGGACACTGCCAGGGATGGAGCAGCCACATTTTCTTTGGGAATTCCATTCCAGCCCCATCACCACACTCACAGGGAAGAATTTCTTCCCAATATTCTACCTATCCCTGCCCTCTGGCAGTGGGAAGCCATTCCCTGTGTCCTGATATTCCATCTCTTGTCCCCAGTCCCTCTTCAGCTCTCCTGGAGCCCCTTCAGGCACTGGAAGGGGCTCTGAGGTCTCCCTGGAGCCTTCCCTTCTCCAGGCTGGACATTCCCAGCTCTCCCAGTCTGGCTCCATGATTTCCAGTTTCCAAGTAGATCAGTTGAGCTTCACACATCTCAGTGATTGCAGCCTGAGTGAGCCTCAGGAGCTGCAGATGTGGAGAAAAGAGGGAAGAAGAAACTTGCAATAAAATATCACCCAAATCCCAACACAACAGAACATGGAACCAATGGACCAGGGAGAGGTGGAGAAACAACCAGGGCCAGGAGAAGGAAAAGCCAGCTCCCCCTTTTCTGTGCAGAACTGGAAATAATTCCAATATTTTGGCTCAGTTTGTGGATCAGGGTCTTGAACGCTGTGTGGAAGAAGCTTTTTTTGGGACAACAATCATGGGAGAAATGCTGCAGCCGTCTGATCATTGGGAACATGGGGACAGCTGGGCCAGGCTGGGATGGGGACAGGAGAAATGGGGACATCTGGGCCAGGCTGGGATGGGGACAGGAGAAATGGGGACAGCTGGGCCAGGCTGGGATGGGGACAGGAGAAATGGGGACAGCTGGGCCAGGCTGGGATGGGGACAGGAGAAATGGGGACAGCTGGACTAGGCTGGGATGGGGACAGGAGAAATGGGGACAGCTGGGCCAGGCTGGGATGGGGACAGGAGAAATGGGGACAGCTGGGTCAGGCTGGGATGGGGACAGCAGAAATGGGGACATCTGGGCCAGGCTGGGATGGGGACAGGAGAAATGGGGACAGCTGGACTAGGCTGGGATGGGGACAGGAGAAATGGGGACAGCTGGACTAGGCTGGGATGGGGACAGGAGAAATGGGGACAGCTGGGCCAGGCTGGGATGGGGANGGGACATCTGGGCCAGGCTGGGATGGGGACAGGAGAAATGGGGACAGCTGGGCCAGGCTGGGATGGGGACAGGAGATGGCTGGATGAGGTTGTGGAAGGAACAAAGGCTGGGGACAAGGGCTGGGGACAGAGAAGAGCCACGGTGGCCCGGGCTGAGGACAGGGGCTTTGAACAGCTGGTTCAGACTGAGATGGGAACAGGGTGGCAGTTGGACCAGGCTGAGATGGGGACATGGTCTGGTGACAGTTGGAAGGAACAGAGGCTGGGGACAGTTGGACCAGGCTGAGATGGGGACAGGGGACAGCCGAGCTATCTTAGGTTGAAGACAGAGGCCAGGGACAGCCGGGCTGCGCTGGGTTAGGCCCAGTCTCAGGCCTAGCCCCAGGCTCAGTTTAGGCCGCGCTGTCCCGTCCCCGTTGCCCGGCAACGGTCGCGAGCATCACGTGACCGCTAGGGAGCGCTCACGTGGTCCGTTGGCGGCGGGTGGCGCCGGTTGATGACGTCACGGCGGCGCGGGGCCGTGCGGGAAGGCTGCGGGGATGGAGGAACGGGAGCGGCTGTGCCGGGAGATCCGAGTGCTGCAGGGTGCGGGGGGATCGGGAATACCGGGAATGGGAGCGGCTGTGCCGGGAGATCCGAGTGCTGCAGGGTGCGGGGGGATCGGGAATACCGGGAATGGGAGCGGCTGTGCCGGGAGATCCGAGTGCTGCAGGGTGCGGGGGGATCCGGGAATACCGGGAATGGGAGCGGCTGTGCCGGGAGATCCGAGTGCTGCAGGGTGCGGGGGGATCCGGGAATACCGGGAATACCGGGAATGGGAGCGGCTGTGCCGGGAGATCCGAGTGCTGCAGGGTGCGGGGGGATCCGGGAATACCGGGAATGGGAGCGGCTGTGCCGGGAGATCCGAGTGCTGCAGGGTGCGGGGGGATCGGGAATACCGGGAAGGGGAGCGGCTGTGCCGGGAGATCCGAGTGCTGCAGGGTGCGGGGGGATCGGGAATACCGGGAATGGGAGCGGCTGTGCCGGGAGATCCGAGTGCTGCAGGGTGCGGGGGGATCCGGGAATACCGGGAATGGGAGCGGCTGTGCCGGGAGATCCGGGAATACCGGGAATGGGAGCGGCTGTGCCGGGAGATCCGAGTGCTCCCGGGTGCGGGGGGATCCGGGATTGGAGAAGGCCGGGACACCGAGGGGAACGGGAAAAAAGGGAGGAGGGGACGAGGAAAAGAGGCTGGGGTCGGGAAATAGGGAGCGGCTGCCACGATCCAGGAGGGACGTGAGAGGACGTGGAGGAGGGATAAGGGGAAATCTGGGCATCCTGGGGGGTGGCGCGGTGTTTTAAGGGAATTTTAGGAATCTGGGGTGGGACAGGGATGGGTTGTGGTGGGACCTGGGGAGTCCTTGGTGGGGGGAAGGGGGACGAGCTGTGCAAGGGGTTTTGGATTTTAGGGGGAAGTGTGAGTGGGATGGGGATGGAGAAGATTCTAGAAGTGGATCTTCTGGGAAAGGGACGGGCTGGGGCCTGGGAAGGAATCCAGGAGTGGTGGGGGAAAGCGGGAAGGGAAGGTGGAGACCCCAGGAGTGCTGGGAAAAGGGGGAAGGGACCCAGGAATGGTGGGAGAAGGAGGGAAAGGGGAGAAGAGAGGACTCAGGAGTTCTGGGAGAAGAGGGAAGTGATCCAGGGAGTGCTGGAAAAAGATGGAAAGGGGAAAGAGCCAGGAAAGCTGAGTGGGCCACGGAGCACTGGGGGATTTTGGTGTCCCCATGCTGGGGAATTCCCACACTTGCTCCCGGCAGGATCTGGGACTCTCCTGGCTTTGGGAATGGGGTGTTCCCTGTCCCACAGCCCCAGGCTGGGAGCACAGTGGTGGGATGTGTGTCCATGTGCCCTTCCCAAGCTCTGGAAAGCACCAGGATTTCTCTTTAGCACCAACTCCTTCTATTTTTGTCCCTCAAAGTAATTTTTCCTCATTAGTGAGGCCACAAGCTCCGCTCAGGACTTGGGATTTGCCTGTCTGGGAGCTCCTCTGTGAGGGAATGGTGGGAGGGAGGAAAACAATCCTTGCTTTTCCATGAGGAATGTGCTGACTCGGCTCTTCTGGCATCTGTGTGACCCTGGGGAAGGAAAAACTCCTCTGCCTGAAACATCAGGCTCCAAATTCCTTTGGGAATCGCTCATGGGGAAGGTTTTCTGAACAGTGAGGCTGGGCAAGGGCAGAAATTCCCGAGTTAATGGGAATGTTGGTGGATCAAAGCACCAGGGGGAGGTGGTGATGGCAAAGCCTCGCAGTGTCCTTGTTGCTGCTTTGAAGGGAAGCGAGGAAGGGAATTTGGGAAGGGTCTGGAGCACCAGGAGCAGCTCAGGGAGCTGGGGGGCCTCATCCTGGAGAAAAGGAGGCTCAGGAAGGACCTTCTGGCTCCCTAAAATTCCCTGACAGGAGGGTGGAGCCAGGTGGGATCAGGATCTCCCCAGACAAGGGGGAATGGCTTCCCACTGCCAGCGGGCAGGGATGGATGGGATATTGGGAAGGAATTCTTCCCTGGGAGGGCAGTGAGGGGCTGGGATGGAATTCCCAGAGAAACTGTGGGTGCCCCATCCCTGAAAATGTCCAAGTCCAGGTTGGACAGGGCTTGGAGCAACCTGTGGAATCCAGGGATATATGGCAGGGGATTGGAAACAAGATGGTCTTGAAGATCCCTTCTGACCTAAACCTCTCCTGGATTTGGTGATTCCATAACTTGTCTTTCCACCCTGGCTTATCCAAAACCTGAGCGACGACGTAATTCCAGCACGAGGAAGAGCAGCACCACGTTGCTCTCACCTTCCCATGGGATCAGGGAATGAACTCTCTATTTTTTCCATAGGTCTCATAAACAGCCACAGGAACATGCACGGGAATGTTCCACATCCAGCACCGTCGGCTCCTCCCAGGTGGAACAACCCCCACCAGCCCAGCTACACCAGGAGAGGAGCTTTTGCCACCAGGTACCCCCAGCAGGCTCCCAGGAATTTTCACCCACGCCAGATTCACTCCTGGAGGAAAAAATACTCCCTGGACAATCGGCTGCCAGGATCGGGGTATGATGTTGGAAGTACTTCCAGCACTTCCCGAGGTTTTGGCAGCCTTGGGGATGGCCAAACTTCGGAGCCACCGGAATCGTCCCCGGAGAGACACGTGGACTTCACCACAGATGGGAACATTGTCGTGGATATCCAGGTGCCACAAAGGGCTGGCCAGGAAAATGGGGGTCCTTACAGCGAGTTTTCCGGGCGGGAAGCGGCGGTGGCTCCTTCGGCCGATGAGAATATCCAGAAATCTCTTCTCCAGAAGGAAGAGAGAAGACCTTCCCTATCCATTTCCTTCAGTTCCACGTCGAGGACGGTGTGCCTGCCTGGAAGTGGAGCTGGGAGCTCCTTTTCTGCCTCTGGAAGTGCCAGTGAAAGTGCTGTGGCGCTGAAGTCAGAGCCACAAAAACCTTTGGAATTGCCAGGTCAGGAGCCAGCCCAGCACTCGGCACGGATCAAGGCAGAACCCCCCTCTCCAGGGCAGACGAGTGGTGAGGAAGTCCAAGATGCTTCCTTACATCCCAAACTCTTTGGGAATGCTGAGGTGCTCTCTGGACCTGCTCAGCTTGGGGTGACTCTGGTGAAAAGCAGATTTCCTGTCATTCCCAAAGCTCCCGGTCTCCAAAAAGCTGCCTCAGCATCCATCTCCAGCAAATCTCAGAAATTCAGGAAAAATAACTACACCTGGGTGGCAAACCCTGGGAAAAACTCTCGGATTGTGAAGAGGTGGGTGAGCCCTCGAGCAGAAAATTCCAAGAAGGGCAGCACAGGAACGGACAAAGGTGCTAAAATCTCCCCCAAAGCGGATTTGGGAGCAAAGATAAAAAAATTGGGATTGCAATCCAAGCTGGGGGTTTCTCCCAGTAAATATAAGTGGAAAGCCTCCAGCTTGCAGACTTTGCCTTCCACTTCCAAGTCAGCATTCCAGTGGAGATCTGAGGACCAGAAGAAGCCTCCAGCCCCAAATGTCCCTCGAGCCACCTCTGTCCTGCCCGCTCCAAGCACGGTGTCCGTTGTTCCCGGTGGGATGAAATCCTTTGGAGAGGCTGTGCTGTCCAGTTATAAAGTGAAGAGCAGGATGAAAATCATCAAGAGGAAAGGGAACGTGGGGTAAGTTGTTGGTTGGATTTTGTGTCCGTGGATTTCATGCTGAAGTCGTGGCTGTGGGAGAAATTCCAGTGAGGGTTGTTGGGTGCTGGAGGATTTATGGAATCGTGGAATGATTTGGGTTGGAAGGTTTTAAAGATGAGGGAATTCCAGTCTCTGTCATGGGCAGGGACACCTTCCACTATCCCAGGTTGCTCCAAGCCCTGTCCAACCTGGCCTTGGACACTTCCAGGGATGGGCCAGCCACAGCTTCTCTGGGAATTCCATTCCAGGGCCTCACCACCCTCCCAGGGCAGAATTCCTTCCCAATATTCTACCTAACCCTGCCTTCTGGCAGTGGGAAGCCATTCCCTGTGTCCTGTCCCTCCATCCCTTGTCCCCAGTCCCTCTCCAGCTCTCCTGGAGCCCCTTTAGGCACTGGAAGGGGCTCTGAGGTCTCCTTGGATCCTTCCCTTCTCCAGGCTGAACATTCCCAGCTCTCCCAGCCTGGCTCCAGAGCTGAGGGGCTCCAGCCCCTCTTGGAGCATCTCCATGGCCTCCTCTGGATTTGCTCCAGCAGTTCCAAGTCTTCCTGATGCTGGGTGATCCAGAGCTGGATCCTGTGAATCCCTGTCCTCACTGACACTTCCTCACTAGTAAAGGAAGCTGGATTCTTTTTTTCCTGGATTTATTTTCAAATTCCCACAACTGTTTTGTGCTTGGCACTGGGAAAAAGAGGAGGAATGTTTTAGATCCCTGTGTCAGGTCTATCCTTGGGAAGCCCTGTGCAGATCCTGGGGTGCAGCAGCAATGGGATATGAACTCTGCTGGTGTTTTCCTCCCTTCCATCCCTTTGGAAAACTGTTCCAAGTGATGAAGTGAATGGCATTGATTGGGAATCTGGTTCCTTCATTCCTGCTTGTGTTTTCCCACATCCTCTCAGTGCTTCCCAACAGGTTTCCATCCTTTCCTTGCCCTCCTGCTTTGCCTGGAAAACTGCCAGGGGATGGATTGTGCTGGGAAAATCACTCTGGAGCAGCCTGGAGAAGTTGGGAATGTTTGGGATTTTTTGGCAGGTCAGAGAGACCTTCCACACCTTGCTAAATTCCAGCAGAATCAGGGAAGGGATCATCCCTTCAGGGCACTCCTCAAATCCTGGGGGCAGGGTATTGAGGGTCTGGAGCATGTCCAGAGGTGAGAGCAGAGCTGGGAAAGGGTTTGAAGCACCAGGAGCGACTGAGAGAGCTGGGAGAGCTCATCCTGGAGAAAAGGAGGCTCAGGGGGGACTTGTGGATCCCTAAAATTCCCTGACAGGAGGGTGCAGCCAGGAGGGTTCAGGATCTGCTCCCAGGGAACAGAGACCAGATAAGAGGAAGCAGCCTTGAGTTGCTCCAGGGGAGCTTTAGTTTGGATATTGGGAAAATTCCTTCTTGGAAAGGGTGGTCAGGCATTGGGAATCCCCATCCCTGGAGGGATTTAAGATCCCTGTGGATGTGGCATTTGGGGACATGGTCAGTGGAGACCTTGCAAGTGTTGGGGAATGCTTGGACTTGACAATCTCAGAGCTCTTTTCCAACTCAAACAATTCCATGATTCCATGATTGAATCCCTCACATCTGTTGAGCAGAAAACAGTGAGTGAGTCTGGCTGTCAGAACACCTCGTTCTCCATCTGTTCCTTGCCTGGAATTCCTCACATTTGCCTGTTTCCTTGGAATTTCCTGTTCAGAGCTTCTCCTCCCCTTCAGCCAGAGGAGAATCCTGCTGGGATTTGACTCCTTTTGGAGCTCTGGAGAAAGACACCAAGAATATTTTGATCACTTCCCTACTCCCTCCTAACCATGTGATATTCCAATTCCCAGTTCCCCCACGGATAAGAAGAACATCTCCCCCACCACAGCTCTGAAGAGCCGCTTCCACCTCCGGAGGAAAAATTCCGTGCGTGGAAAACCTTCGGTGACGCCGAAACGCTCCTCGCCCCGGGGGCTGGTGCAGATTTCCAAGCACAGGCTCTGCCGGATGCCGGCGACCAGGACACAGGTGGCCACCAAGGAAGGTAGGAACAGGCATTCCAAGGGCTCAGTGAAGGGATTCCAAGGGTTCTTGGATTTAGGAACGTGTTGCTGAGTCCTCTTGGAGGTGTTGTTGGTCACTGAGGAGAAGCTGGGCTCCGTATCCGTGTTGTCCTTTGGCATCTCAACGTAAAAGCTGTTTCCAGCTTTTTCTGGGGTTTCCCTGCATTTTCAGGTGTCATGTAGGAAGTTTTTCCAGGGAGGAAGAGGTTGGCAGAGGCAGGAATACCCAATCTCTCACCTCTATCCCAGTGCCGTGGCCAGTTTTGCAACTAATTTGCTGAAAACACCAATAATTAGTGGAATACTGAATCCAGCATGGAACAGGGAATTTGCATCCATGTCCTGCTGCCTTGGAGCAGAACTTGGAGCTCAGGGTGGCACCTCTGGGTGTCTGGAATGTTGTTGGGGTGTTGGTGGTTCCAGGTGTGGTTCTGCTGTTCCCTGGGGACGTTTTTGTGGATAAAAGACTTCCCCTGCCTGGGATTTAGTTGTTTCAGATGGATATGAGGCACATCTTCCCTGTGGCCCTGTGAAATTCCCTGGGGGAATTGCTGGAGCTGGGAGAGGGGTTTGGACCATGACTTAGCTGGGATTTGTCTCCAGTTATGTTTTGGGGTTATTTTATGTTCAAACAGCTCCTTTGAGATGTTGACTTTTCCTGCATGAGGGGTTTTGGACAAAGGCCTGAAGTTCCAGGACCCATGGAATGGTTTCCCACTTCCAGAGGGCAAGGATAGATGGGATAATGGGAGGAATTCTTCCCTGGAAGGATGGGGAGGGGCTGGAATGGAATTCCTGGAGCATCTGTGGCCTCCTCATCCTTGGAAATGTCCAAGGCCAGGTTGGATGGGGTTTGGAGCAACGTGGGATAATGGAAGATGTCCCTGCTCATGGCAGGGGATTGGAATTCCATGATCTTTAGGATTTTCCAGCCCAAATAATTCCATGATGCCATGAAAAGACAGAAAGCTTTGGAAACATGGAGCAATTTGGGATTGCTGCAGCATTTTAACCTTGGAGGAGATTGAGGAGGTGCTGGTTCCAAGGATATCAGCTGGTTTGGAATCCCATTCCCTTGATTGAAGGGAATGTTCCCATACTGAAATCTTGATTTTAACTGGATAAAAATGAAAAAAATAAAGTGGGAATGTGGTTGGGGAAAGTTGGCAAATTAAGAGGGTTGGAGAAAGGAAGGAAAAAAAAAAGGAATAGGTCTGGAAGTGACCTTGGGAGAGCAGGTGGTTCATTCCCCCCTCCAAAAGTGGATCCAATTATCCAACCTTTCCCAACAGATGTTTCTCCATGTGGCACCTTCTCCTTTGCAAAGAAATTCAGGAAGAGCCTGGATTGCCTTGGAATTCCCTTGGGGAATTTTTGGATTTGCTTCCTTTGATTCAAATTGAGTTTCTGGGTTTGAATCCTTTTGCACTTTAGGATTTTTCTTGGAGAGCTTCAATCCCAGGCAGAGGATTTGCAGCTTCATGTGTTGGAATATTCTTAAACTCCAGGTTTGGAAAGCTGTGGGATTATTCCAGGGCTGTTCCTCCACGTGTTCCAGGACTCCTGTGTTTTGTTTTTTTTTCCTCAGGTGTAGTAGGAAAAGAGTATTGGGTGATGGATGGGGCAGGGATATTCCCAAATCTGGGAGATCTTGGATGCTCACAGGGATTGGGACAACTCCCACATTCCCTGTTCCTTCTAAATGTGTAATTATGGATGAGGTGTTGGTGTCTTCTGGTTCCACAGGGAGCTGGGAATAAGTGAAGTCTTAGGGATTTGATTCCTGGCTCCCAGGTTATCCAAGAGGTTGTTTTGGTTTCTTTTGTGGCAAAGTGTGGCTATGAAGCCCCAGCAAAATATTGTGGATATTAATCACCACAAAGTAATGGAATTTTCAGTCTTTTCCCACTTCTCCTTGGACAAATGGGAGGGAATAAAATGGGTTTACTGGGATATACTGGGAGCAGAGCAGGGCAGGAATGGAGCAGGGGGATGGATGTTGAGGAGCTGGAATTTCTGGGATCACACCAGATGGAAAAGCAGAGGGGAGGGATGTTCCCAACTTCCTGGTGGCTGGAAAAACTGGATCAGCCCCATCATCCCCATGGATGTGGGGCCTGTGGTGACACAGCCTGGCTGGTTTCCTGTTTGTCCTGTTCCTCAGGATTTTGGGATACATGGCACAGCTCTGTGGTCTGTACAAAGACCTTGTTCCTGCTTTTCCAAGTTCTTGTCCCTCTCCCAACTCTTCAATTCCCCTTTGGACCCAAATGGATCTGTTTGGTCTCATCAGCAGGGAAGCTTTTCCAGCCACTGCTCAGTCTTGGACTGGGATTGGTGTTTCCCAAGGCTCTGTTTCCCTCTGTGGGAATTGCTTTTATTTAGGGATCAGAGAGCACCTGGGAAGTGGCAGACTGGTAGGAATTCTTTTGGAATTGTTTGGGCTGTTCCATGAGAGGTCCACCTGCAGCTCTCATCAATTAGTGCCGGAATATTAAAGTGGGACATTTAATAACAGCTCAGATATTGGAATGTGTCCCAACTGGAAGTTTTTGCAGTGGGATGCTGGAGCAGGGAAGAAGTGCCAGGGCTGCCTCACTCACCTCTGGGATCTTCAGGGATCAAGCAGTGGTTGCTTCTCTGCTTATCCAGGGAAAAGCTGGAGAACCAGCAGGGATCACCAGGGTCATGGGTGCCACTGCATTGGATAAAACCATGGAATAGTTTGGGTGGGAAGAGACCTTGGAGATCATGGAATTCTCCAGCCCCTGCCATGGACAGGGACACCTTCCATTATCCCAGGTTGCTCCAAGCCCCATCCAGCCTGGCCTTGGACACTCCAGGGGCAGCCACAGCTTCTCTGGGAATTCCATTCCAGCCCCTCACCCTCCTCACAAGGAGGAATTCTCTCCCAAAATCCCATCTATCCCTACCCTCTGGCAGTGGGAAGCCATTCCCTGTGTCCTGTCCCTCCATCCCTTGTCCCCAGTCCCTCTCCAGCTCTCCTGGAGCCCCTTCAGGCACTGGAAGGGGCTCTGAGGTCTCCCTGGATCCTTCCCTTCTCCAGCTTGGATATTCCCAGCTCTCCCAGCCAGTCCAAATAATCTTTATGTCCATGTCCTGTCCCATCACCTTGGGAATCCTTTAGCTGGTTTCTCCAAACAGGAGTTGGACTTATTCCCAAAAGTTCAGGCGTGGCATCTTTTTCTCACCAATTTTGAGGGAAAACACCAAGTTCCAAGTGAGCTTTGATTGATCCAGGTGTGATAACAGTGGGATATTCCTGCTTTTCCCATCCTAAAAGTCCCGTGCCAGAGGATACAGGAATCCCATGCTTTTCCAGCAGCTCTTTCCTGTTTTTATCTGGGATTTCTTGCATGATGAGGCTTTTTCCCAACTTCTTTTTTAATGACAGACAGGTGAGTTCTGTGAGTTGGGAACTTTTCCTCACCGTTCCTTGACTCATCCTGCTTGGGATATTCAAGCTGTCACTTCTTATTCCCAGAACTTTTTCCTTAGGAAAAACTAGGAGTAAGTGCTTCAAAGGGAGATTTATTGATTCTTTTCAGTGCCTTTTTAATGTCAGAGATGTGTCAAATGTACAGGTGAGGAGAACGAGAGTGCGGTGTGGGAGAATTGGGATTTCTGCGGGAGAATTGGCAGCTTTTCCAGGAGAATTGGGGATTTTGGGAAGCGCACACAGCCCTGCAGAGGGCACTCGTGCCTCTCCCATCTCCTCAGTCCACCTTTTTCTGGTTATTGATGGCCTAATTTCGTCTTTATGTGAAAGAAAGCAGATCTGGAGTAATTTGCAGCAATAACCTGCTAATGCCGGGCCAGTATCAAAATTCCCATGTTCATTCCCGGTGGCAGATAAAACACTAATATATAATTATCCTTGCAAATTGGATTGTTTTAAATAACCAAAAGGCTACGGCCGGCGAGAAAACCATCCCATTTCCCTGGAGTTCCTATTGCGGGGTAATTGCTGCGTTCAATCAATTTCCTTGGCATTAGAAATTCCATCACAATCAACATTAAGCTTTATTCATTGTGATGGCAAAGAGCCGGATCATTTCTCCTCTTTTCCTTAACTGGCAAAATTAATCAGGGAAAAGATTTTAAACATTTACCCGTGCGAAAGAGGTCAGCTCTGCCACTATATTGCTCAGCAGATAAGGGGGCTAATAAAAAGAAAATTGAATTACTAATGATCGCCAGGAACAGAGTATATAAAACCTGGCAATCGCCCGGTGCAGGAAAAAAAGGGAATCAATTTTCTCCGGACAAGGTGCGCTCGTTTTTTATTTTGGCTCATATTATCAGCAATTTAATTGGAGAGAGCATAAACAGGAGGAAACAGTTAGGGAATAATGAGGCTGGAGGTGTAAAATCCTGCAGGATAGATGCTGGACACAATTTATTTGGCACAACAGATAATCACTTTAATTGAATCCAAAAGTGCAGCGTTCAGCAGCGCCGGCTCCGCGCCTCGCCCGGGGGGATCATGGAATATTACAAAGAGGCTCCTCTGTGTCTTTTCCCCCCTCTGTAATGTCCCCTTCCAGGCAGGAATGCTCTGGGATTGCTTCGGCACGGTCACAGCTGGCTGGAAGGAGGAGATGGAGAAGGCAGGGGGGAGATTCTCCAGGGACTTTTCCTTATTTATTTGTGTTTGTTCCTTAAATAATCTGGGGTTGGATGGTTCCGTGTGAGACCGGTCCTGCTTGAGGTGAACTTGGAATCATGGAGTGGTTTGGGTTGGGAGGGATCTTAAGGATCAACTTAGCTTTCTGTGTCCTGAGTTCAAAGCCTGACTCTCTTTTCCTGCTGTGATCTCCAGGTCTGGGTATTAAAGGAGTTTTTAAGGAGCCTGTGGATGTTTTCCTGGGCAAGGTGGGTGGTTCATCCTTGAATTTAGATTCCAAAATGGTTTGGGTTGGAAGGGTCCTTGAAGATCATCCCATTCCACCCCCCTACCATGGGCAGGGGCACCTTCCACTATCCCAGGTTGCTCCAAGCCTCATCCAAGCTGGTCTTGGACACTTCCAGGGATGGGGCAGCCACAGCTTCTCTGGGAATTCCATTCCAGGGCCTCACCACTCTCCCAGGGAAGAATTCCTTCCCAATATCCCACTAAACCTTCCCTCCTTCAGCACAAGTAGATGGGGAATTGTTGCAATTCCCCATCTCTGGCTGTGCAACTCCTTGGCCAGAGGAGGAGTAAACTGGGAGCACATCCTTGTGTGTTTTGTGTTGTTCCCCTTCGAATTATTCCTTCCCTGCTTTGTCTTTCCCTTTCTCCTGCTCCAAAGTGAGATAAGCCAGTGGTTTGTGTTATCAGCTTCCTGCTTTTCCTGTGCTGCCACCCCACTGTTGAAACTGCCCAACAGGAGGAATCCTGTTTGTATTCCCATCTTCTTAAAGAGAAATTCCACAGGATTCCTGAGACCCCCTTCACTCTGCATCTGCAGAAGCTTCTGCGACACTTTACTGCTAGAATCACCCTCCAAAAAATTCCCTAAATCCTCCTTTCTCTCCTCGCTCCACAGGGTGTGACATGAGGGGGTTGGGATGAGCAAGGAGCGTTTGCTTGGAATAACGCTGGAGGCAAAAGTGGCAGGAGCTGCTTTGCATTACTCAGGAGAGTAAAGGGGGTGTAAATGGTGAGGAGCAAGTTATGGGAGGCATCCGAATGCTCAGCTGCTGATAATTTTATTGACACCGAGTGTTTGGATCCCTCTGGCAGCTCTGGAAATCTCAGCCCTGGATTTTATACCCTCTTCTGTTTTTTTTTTTTCCTGATGTTTCCAGTGGGGTGATTCCCAGTGGGACAGCAACTCAGGGAATTTTTGGAGGTTTTTTTTCCCTTGCTTTGTGTTTTATTTTGTATTTATCTTTTTTCCTTTTGACTCGCACGAGGTTTTGCTGCTCTTGGAGGCGACGCCTCCCGATCGCGTTACGGCCGAGTTAAGCTCTTGATCCCTTCCCTCAGGGAAACCCTTGAATCACACCCACAACTCCGTGGAGTTCATCACATCTTCTTCTTTGCTCCATCATTACTCCCATTTTCCCGAGTTCCTTCCAGCTGATCCAAACCCTTCCCAGGTCACCGCTCAGGGCGAGCGTCGCTCGTTTGTCCCACGTAGGTTTGACCTTGCCCGGAAATCATTTCACTGCCAGCTCTCTCTTCCCTCTGGCTTGTCCTTGGGATCCAGGGGTGGAGCATGGCTGGCGAGGTGGCTCCTCACTCCTTCAGGAATTGGGAAAAGTTCACATTCTTGGCTCTTTGCCGGCCCCGGTTACGTCAGCGGTCGTAAGTAACGGTTTTGGGTTTCCGCCTTGACTTGGCATTTCCAGGTGACTCGTCCCGAGCTGCAAGAGGAGCTGTGGGCATGGAGCCAGGATTGGGAATTCTCTTTGCAGAGCCCTCTTTTAAAAATAACAGCCTGCCAGGAGCAGGGGAATGGGCCTTGCTCAAGGAAGTGTCCCCATGTAGATGTTGGATTCGGGATCAGGGAAACCAGGGGGAGTGAGGGAACATCCAGAGGGAAATGGGGCAGAGAGCCCGAAGGTGACAATTCCTGAGTGTCTCTTTCCCTGTGCAGTTCAACCTGCACACTCAAATTGTTGTGGAAGCTACATCCCTGGTAGTGTTCCAGGCCAGGTTGGATGGCACTTGGAGCAGCCTGGTCCAGTGGAATGTGTCCCATGGCAGGGGGATGGAATGAGATGACCTTGAAGTCCCTTCCCACCCAAACCATTCCATGTTTTAATCAAAGTCACCTCTCAATCCCTATTTTGGGTAGTTTTTCTTCAATAGTTTTACCTCAATCCTATTTTAGAGTATCTCGTGTACCATGTGCAGCTCCAGCTCCGTTGGATTGGGAAATTCCATTGGTAACCAGCAGCTCTTTGGGGAATGATCTGTTTATATACTAATAGGAAAAATACTTGGCTTTGGGGATGGATGAGATCCTTCCATTGACTCTGACCCCTGATATTTCCAAGTTTGTGGGGGACTTTGTCTAAGAATCTGAGCCTTTCAGGGATGGCACAGTGTGGAACTAAAACAGGGAAAAAAAAACAGAGCGGGAAAAGAAACGAGAATCAGAGCAGTAGGACCTGAACTCCTCGTTTGGCTTCCTTGGGATTGCCTGGCCTTAAATATTTCCAGGGATGGAGCATCCACAAATTCTCTGGGCAATCAGCTCCTCACCATCCTCACAGGGAAGAATCCTTTCCCAATGTCCCATCTAAGTCTGCTCTCAGTTTAAGCAATTCCCCCTATCCTGTCACTCTGTGCTCTTGGAAATAGATCTAGATTTTGGAAATAGAGATTTATTTGTCCATGGAATGCTTTGGCTTGGAAGGGACCCTTAGGAGTCTCCTAATCCAACCAAAAATGAAACTTTTAAACCAGTTTTGGACCTGCTGTTTAGAATTGGGCAGAATTTCAGTGCTGATCCCTCTTAACCCTCTGCTTGTCTTTCATTGGCCTCCTAAACAAAAGTAAGGAAAATAAACCTCCCCCCATAACCTGAAATGTGGTGATGAGTCCCTTTTCCCTGTTTTTTTTCCTTCCTTTTGCTATTTTCTCCCACTTAATAAACTGTCTGATGATATTCCCGGCACGGGCACAGTTGGAATTACTGATGCCAGCGTGGATGATCGGAGTATCCTCCACTGCTCTGTCAGGATTCCCAAAATCCCACCCTGGCAGATGCTCAATTCCCTGTAAAACCTGTGTAGGTTTCTCTGTTCTGCTTTCTGCTTCCTGTTCTTTCCCAAACCCCTCTTTACACCCTTTTAATTTTCTTGTGGAAATCTTCCCGTTTGATTTTCCCTGTAACGACTCGGAAGCCTCGTAGGGAAAATTCCTCTCTCTGGCTGCTGAGCCAAGTTGAGCCGTTCATTCCAGGACTTTGTGGATCACTCCATGGGCTCTACAAAGCACAAGGAATGAGTGAAACCCCCTTGGAAAACGGAACAGATGCCGGAGTGCACCTGGAATAAGGGATTTGTGGACTCGGCAGCATCTCCCGAGTCCTACAAAACTCTGCTGTTCCAGCAGCTTTGCTGGAGTTTCTGCTTCAGCCTAAGGGATGGGGAGACGCCTTGACTTCACTTGTCAACGGGAATTTTGCTGTCATCCCTCGGGAAATTTGAGTCCAAGGAACGTTTCCTTCTCCCCTGTGCCTCTGGATAATCCCCACGCGTGCGGTTTTCGGTTGGTGTTTCTATTTTGGATTGTTTGGAGTGGTGTCAAGTGGGGATTTTGTGGGGATGTGTGGATGGGGTTGGTTCCAAAGCTGATCCCATGTGTTACCAGCCCTTAAGCTGCCCTCAGGGGCTCTCCATTGGAAAAGGGCACGGGAATTCCTGGAGCCTTAGTGTGGGCTGTGAACTCCAGCGTTGGTTGCAATGGGAAGCTCCGTGTTGTTCCTCACGACACTGGCAAATGTCCCGGGACATTTTGTCCTTGGATGGGACAGGGAGAGCCTGGGGAGGGGTGGGTGGGTGGGTGGGATGTGCCATCAAACTTTGATTTTTTCCATGGAATCACAGAATGATTTGGGAAGGATCTTAAAATATCATCCAGTTCCAATCCCCTGCCATGGGCAGGGACAACTTCCACTATTCCAGAATGCTCTGAGACCTGTCCAGCCTGGCCTTGGACACTTGCAGGGATGGAGCAGCCACAGCTCCTCTGGGAATTCCATTCCAGCCCCTCACCCTCCTCACAAGGAGGAATTCTCTCCCAAAATCCCATCCATCCCTGCCCTCTGGCAGTGGGAAGCCATTCCCTGTGTCCTGTCCCTCCATGCCTTGTCCCCAGTCCCTCTCCAGCTCTCCTGGAGCCCCTTGAGGCACTGGAAGGGGCTCTGAGGGTCTCCCTGGAGCCTTCCCTTCTCCAGACTGGACATTCCCAGCTCTCCCAACCTGGCTCCAGAGCAGAGGGGCTCCAGCCCTCAGAGCATCTCCTTGGCCTCCTCTGGACTCGCTCCAGCAGCTCCAGGTCCTTCTGCTGTTGGACCCCAGAGCTGGAAGCAGAATTCCAGGTGGGATCTCACCTGAGTGAGGCAGAGGGGCAGAATTCCCTTTTCCTGCTGCCCACACTGTGGGATGAGCCCAGGACATGGGAGATTTCTGGGATGTGAGCACCCTTGGCTGGGGCATATCCAGTTTTTCATCCCCCAAGCCATTCTCAGGGCTGCTCTCCATCCATTCTCTATCCAGCTTTGGGGTGGGAAAGACGCTCAGATCCCAGAAATCAGATGGATCAGTGTCAAATGCTCTTTTTGGGATTAAAAAAAAGCAAGGAATTCTTTCCTTTTGAAGAAGAGCCCAACCTGCCACCCAAATAATATTTGTTCTTGGCCAGGTCATGATTTTTGCAGTGATTGGTGACCTTAATTTAGCAGCGCTGACTTCCAAATGCTTCCCCTGTTATCAGGAATCCAAGGAGTGGAGTTCTCCCTTATCAGGAAGCAAATCAAAAGGGAATTTGATGGGGTGAAACGAGTCCATCAGAGATCCCGCTCTGTTTTTAAAACAAGATTTACTCTGCTCTCTCCACATTAACTGGGGCATTTTACGGTGCTCCCCTTTCCGTGAGCTTCCGTGATCCATCATTTCCCGGCTCGCCTGCCGGAGTGGCTGTTAGATTTTACTACAGCAAACACTGTAAAAGGGCATTAGAGCAGTTAAATCTGGAGTCTTGCTTCCATAAGGAAAAAGAAAATGCTGAATTAGGCACCAGAAAAGGCAACCACAGCGATACTTTAATCTTGCATAAATTATCAGAAGAGTCAGAGGCGAGTGATTTTATGTATTGTTAGAGCTCTGCTAATTAATTATTCCGGAATAATTGATGTTTAGAAGCACCAAAGTTGGGTCCTTTCCTGGCTTAATGGACTTTCAATATGGCAGCTGGATTTTTATTTCTGTCTTCATTTTAACCCTCCCTTCCATGGGGTTAATGAAGTCGCTTTCCTAAATATGAAGAATCTAAATAATAATTAATCAAGGAAATATCGCTCCACAAATTGTGGGTCTAAGTCAAGGGGTGGTTTTGGAGACATTCCTGACATCCAGAGGAAGTTGAGTTCCCAGCGGGAATATTTGAAGGATGAAATGCCCTAAAGAAATGGATAAATGGAGATAAGCTGAAGAAAGGGAGAAATTAAATGGGATATTGGGAAGGAATCCTTCCCTGGGAGAGTGGTGAGGAACTGGAATGGAATTCCCAGAGAAGCTGTGGCTGCCCCATCCCTGGAAGTGTCCAAAGCCAGGTTAGGTTGGTTTTGGAGCACCCTGGGATAGTGGAAGGTGTCCCTGCCCATGGCAGGGATTGGAACTGGATGGGCTTTAGGGTTTTTCCAGTCCAAACCATTCCATGATTCCCTCTGATAGGAGGAGATGGCCTTCCTCAAATTGGTGGAACTGCACAGAGTCTTCTCATCAGTGTCTTCATCTCTTTCTGGAGAGTTTGGATTCATTGTTTCCAGAGGAGTTCAGATCCCAGTAAACCCAGAGCCCCAAAATGGGGCTTAGGAATCCCAGAATTCCAGCTGGTGTTAACCCTCTCTTTGGCACTGGTGGGGCTGTACTGGTAACCAGTGGCTGCCTTGGGCTGTCCCAGTTCAGGAAGGGTACAAGGAGACGATCCCAATGGATCTTGGGGATTACCTTGGGAATGTGACCTAAAGGAAGAGGTTGAGGGCGCTGGGCTTTACTCGAGGAGCTGTGGAGTCTCTGCCTTTGGAAGTGTTTGAGATCTGGGAAGAGGGAGTGGAATTGGTGTCCATGGAGCTCACACTGAGCAGATGGTTGAGCCAGAGACTTCCCGAAGTTCCACCTAAATTTCTGTGGATCTAAGGAAGTAACTTAACCTGTTCCAGGGCTGAATTTCTTAATTTAAGCACTAAAATCCCTTTGCAGCTCTTTCAGGAAAGAGTGGAATTGGTGATAGGATCCCTGCTCTCCCTTTTCCAGCTGCTGGCCTGCAGCACATCCAGCCCCATCTGCTGCTTCCCAAGTGGCCTTCCATGCCATTGCTGGTTGTTTTTAAGGAATTTTGACCTCTGAGATGCTGCTGGTGCCTCTCTGGGATGAGAGTTGGATCTGGCTGAACCCTGGAACTTCACAGGTTGGGAGTGCTGGGAGTGTCCAGCCTGGAGAAGGATCCAGGGAGACCTTGGAGCATCTTCCAGTGCCTAAAGGGACTCCAAGAGAACTGGAGAAAGACTTGGGACAAGGGATGGAGGGACAGGACACAGGGAATGGCTTCCCACTGCCAGAGGGCAGGGATGGATGGGATATTGGGAGGGAATTCTTCCCTGTGAGGGGAGGAGGCCCTGGAATGGAATTCCCAGAGGATCTGTGGCTGCTCCATCCCTGCAAGTGTCCAAGGCCTGGCTGGAGCAACCTGGGATAGTGGAAGTTGTCCCTGCCCATGGCAGGGGTTTGGAATGCCATGATCTCCAAGGTCCTTTCCAACCCAAACCATTCCATGATTCCATGATCATCACCCCACAGGTATCCTGCCCTTTCCTGCTGCCTGTGGGCATTGAGGAATCAGTGATAAAATCTACACAGGCACATCAGATTTTGCACTTTCTTTCCAGAGCTTGGGAATCCTCTGCTTGATTGGATTTTGTAGCACATCCATCCCCTCCCTGTTTTTTTGGGATCGAGGAGGATGGGGCCTACAAAGGACAGGTGAGGACAGGGCACGAAGTGAACAAACACTTGTTGAGCCAAAGGGGATTTAGGAAAACCAGGACATACAATGCTGGTAAAGTGATCCCTGCTCCTGAGCAATTCCAGCCCCCCGGAGCAGGGGGATGCCCAGCCCCAGTGACTCTCCCACTGTCACCACTCTTCCTTGTGGGGCTGGGCAGGGCGTGGGTGACAGACATTCCATGGCCTGGCCACAATGTGGGGAAAGCAGCTTTGTGGAAAAGCATCCTAAACTTGATATCCTTGTTTATCTCTTCCCAGGCCCTGCCTGGCCCCTCGAGATAAACAGGTGCCAGTGCTTGCAATTCCCAACAGCCGGAATAGCTCCGAAAGGAGGTTGTGTTTATGTGGGGAGTTATTCCTGCCTCCCTTCAGGGCTGGAGCACCCCTGTGGCAAATGGGCTGGGAGTGCACACAGCCCCAGGTCCTGGACTTGCTCCATCCTGGCTTTGGAGACACTTCCAGGGATGGGGCAGCCACAGCTTCTCTGGGAAACCTGTGCCAGGCCCTCAGCACCCACCCAGGGAAGGATTTCTTCCCAGTATCCCATCTAACCCTGCCCTCTGGCAGTGGGAAACTATTCCCTGTGTCCTGTCCCTCCATGCCTTGTCCCCAGTCCCTCTCCAGCTCTCCTGGAGCCCCTTTAGGTACTGGAAGGTGCTCCAGGGTCTCCCCAGAGTCTTCATTTTCTCCCAGTCCCTCTCCAGCCCCTGGAGCAACTCCACGGCTTCCTTTTGTTTGCTTCCCTCCCTTTGTGGACACATCTGAGACATTCCAGCCCCTTGGACTCATCAATAACTTAAACCCCAGGATCTCGTGCCTGGATTATTTCCCTTTTTATTTCCCATTTTTCCCTCTCTCCCTGCCCAGTGGGATCCTTGTTCCTTCTCCCTGCTCCGGGCCAGCCCTCACGTGCCTTGGCTTAGCACAGGGAATCCTCAGCCCCTGTCCTGGGTGCTCCCAGCATTGCTGTCATTCCCTCAGGGAGCGCCATGCCCTGCTCCAGGGTTGTTTAGTGTCTTGACTTAGAGACATTCCTGAATGGAACCTCCTTAATTCCCACACGGATGCTGCGGGAACAGCATAAAGCCCAGTAATAAAATGTAGTGAAGAATTCCAGAGTGAAATCGAGATGGGAAACCTCTGCTGCTGCCAGGCTGGAAATGTCCAGTCTGGAGTTTCCCTGGGCTTTTTAATGGAAGCAGGAGCTTGTTTAATGTTGTGTCATGTCATGGGCTCTGAAGTGGAGCCGGGATCAGTTCTGGAATTCCGGGATCACTTCTGGGGCCCTCATGACAGGAAAGGCATTGAGGGCTTGGAGGGTATCCAGGGAAAAGAACGGAGCTATGGGAGGTCTGGAGCAACCAGGAGCAGCTGAGGGAGCTGGAGAAAAGGGGGCTCAGGGGGGACCTTTTCACTCTCCACAATTCCTTGAGGGTGGAATCAGGCGGGGATTGGGATCTGCTTCCAGGGAAATGAGGGACAGGACCACAGGAAACGCCCTCAAGTTGTGCTGGGGGAGCTTTAGTTTAGATATTGGGAAAATGTTTTTCATGGGAAGGGTTGGAAAGCTTTGGAATGGGCTGCTTGGAGGAGTGGGGGAGTCACATCCCTGGAAGTGTCCAAAATGTGTGGATTTGGCCCCTGAGGACAGGGATTAGTGGTGAACATGGTGATGGTGCTGGGCTGAGGTTTGGACTTGGTGATCTTGGAGCTCTTTTCCAACTTTCAGTTCCATGATTTTGTACTTTGCTCTGTGTTATTCCTCTCATTCTCGCCCTCTGCCTCCATCCTGTGCCCGACAGCAATGATTTGAAATTTAGACATGGAATTTGATTTCTTTTTTGGGAGAATCCCAGAATGGTTTGAGTTGGGAGGGACCTTCAAGACCATCCAATCCCACTGCCACGAGCAGGGACACCTTCCACTATCCCAGGTTGCTCCAAGCCCTGTCCAAGCTGGCCTTGGACACTTCCAGGGATGGGGCATCCACAGCTTCTCTGGGAATTCCATTCCAGTTCCTCCCCACCCTCCCAAGGGCAGAATTTCTTCCCAAAATCCCATCCATCCCTGCCCTCTGGCAGTGGGAAGCCATTCCCTGTGTCCTCTCACTCCATCCCTTATCGAAATTCCCTCTCCAGCTTTCTTGGGAGTCCCTTTAGGCACTGGAAGAACTAATTCCAATTTATTCCTGTCATTTTTTTTTTTATTTCATTCCTTAACACATTCCCAGATTTTTCTGCTAACACGTGGTAGGAAACGTCCATTTCAATTTTTTTTTTTTGCCTCATTATTCCATCCCCACAATTCCCAGCCAGTTTTCCCTTTCAACTGAAAGGACATTTTCCTCTCTGTTGCATTTCCATTAATGGATTCTCACTGTGGATCCACTTCACATTGCGTGTCAGTCACTGCCTGTTCCAAAGGGCTCATTCCACACTAAGTGGTGTCGGAAAAGACTTTTCCCTTCCCATTCCATCCTCTTAAAACCCAATCCTGGCCATCACAGCGGCCACTTTGGCTGTGCTGACGCTTCCTTTGTCCTGTCCTCTCTTCCCAGGGATCTGAGTGCACATTCCAGGCTGCCTCATTCCCTAATGCTTTGCTTTTTCTCC
>JACBWW010000631.1:0-27471 GCA_020086605.1 Lanius collurio | reverse complement strand
AAATGTGGAGGTTTCTATAGGTGACCAATTGACTATTTCCTCAGTTAGCACTCTGAGGAAACAGTTGCTTTTCCATGTAGATTCAACCCCACATTCTCAGACTCCGAATGGGAAATGCTTCTGCTTAGTTTCTTAATTCAAGCTGGCTTTAACAACACTGTGTTTCCTCCTCAGCTGATTTTGGCCTTTGTGCTCAGATGACTTCTGAGCAGAGCAGGCGGAGTTCGATGGTTGGGACAGCTCACTGGATGGCCCCAGAATATGTGAATAAGGATACATATGGGACCAAAGTTGATATTTGGTCCCTTGGCATTGTGGCGATAGAAATGCTGCAAGGAGAACCTCCTTACGCTGAGGAAATTCCTCTCAAGGTAAGGTGCAAATACGAGCAGATACCACGGTCTCTCTACTCTGTCCCATATTTTGTCTCCCATGGGACAAAATCCTGTGCACCTTAGCTTGGACTCGTTCAACCAAGGCCCATCTACCAAAAGCTGTCCATCAGCATCTGGTGTAGCTTTGGCTACATCAGTGGGAGAACCTCAGAAAAGAGTGGCATGCTCCAGTTAGAAAAGGTCCCATTTTGGCCTTCAGTGATGCTTCAAATTTCTCATGCCCTTTTTGAACTCTTTTTGAGCTGTGTCTCAGAAGGACAAGAAATGTTGAGTGGCAAGTTTCTCCAGCCGGGGAATTTGGATGAAAAGCATTTCAATCACGCCTGCAGGCACAGAACCCTTTTCAGTCTTGCACCAGTGCCAGCTACTTACCTGAGCCTTTCAGGAACTGCCTCTGGTTCTAGGAATGCCTTAATTGTTCATGACCCAATCCTTTTCTAAAAGTATGTTTTAGCACAGGGATTAGCTTCGTTAATGCATTTATTTATTAAAATTAGCAGAGAGTTACCACAGGGATGAAATTATTCCTTTTTCTGATTAGATGATTAAAAATTTTTCTTTGACCATGGAAGTGAAGCTGATTGGGAATTTGGAATCTGATGAAAGACAGAGTTGCAGGTGGCTCCTGTCTGCCTGAGTAGGCATTTTCATCATAAAAGATTTGTGCACGTAACTAAATGTGTCTGTATTGAACTGGGGTACCTTCCATGTGTTTCTGTTCCTTTAAGCAAGGGGTAAGTGAATGCATTTCCTTTTTGACATCCTGGTTACCATTTTTATCAGGAAGAGAGCAAAAAATTTGACACCCTATTTTTTTGGGGGGAAGCTGTACTTTAGAGACCCGTGAGCACTTCAGAGAGGAATTGTATGTAACATTGCTTGGAAATAATGCAGTTAGACCAAAATCACTCTTTAAAAGAGCCTGCAAAGCCTGTAAAGTCAATCCTCCGAGTAGCCAAATGTGCTTTTGGCTCATGTAGTTCCTACTAACTTTGTCAGCCCATGAAATTCTCTGTCAAGGCAAGATTGTTTGCATGTTGGAATAGCTGTGGCTGCTGTTTTGTGGGGTCTTTTTGCTGGTGCAGAAAAATCATCTCTAACCTTCTGCTGGCGAAGAAAGTGCCACTGAAGGCTAGAGCTTAAAAAATGTGGTCTGTGTGAGCAGTTATGAAAGAAACAGGTGGAGTCTCGTGCTTCCTTTTCCTCTAGGCCCTGCATCTCATAGCTAAGAGAGGGATACCGAAGCTGGAGGCCACCCAACAACTGTCTGCTGAGTTCCAGGACTTTCTGAACTGCTGCTTGCAGACCGATGAGGACACTCGATGGTCCGCTGAGCAACTTCTGCAGGTACAATGTGAAGCTACTGCAAGTGCAACATCTGTCCAATGGATTGGTTTTCTTGTCAGCTAAACTCAAAGGCATCAGAGGACCTTCCCCTCATATTAATGTCCAGTCTGGGTGCTTTTCAAGTGAAAACTGAGTAGAGTGATAGAAAAGTTTAGGTTGGAAGAGGCTTTTAAATGTCACATAGTCCAACTTCCCCATTATGATGAGGGGTGTCTGGAAGTAGATCAGGTTGCTCAGAGCCTGACCTGGCCTTGAGTGTTTCCAGAGATGGGGCACCTAGGACCTCTCTGGAGAAGCTGCTGCAATGTTTCTCCACTCTCTTCATAAACAGTTTCTTCTTTAGACTTAATCTGAATGGACCCTCTTCTGATTTGAAAGAATTTCCTCTTTTTAACAGACCCTATTAAAAAATGCATCTCCATCTTTCTTAAAACCCCCTTGGAGTATTGAGAGACCTCAGTAAGGTCTCCCTGGGGTCTTCTCCAGGCTGACCAACCCTAAGTCTTGCAGCGTGTCCTCACAGGAGAAGTATTGTGTCCTGTGAACATTTCTGTGGCCCTGTTTTGTATTTTGGTAACATGTTCAGTTTTCCCTGGTGGCAAAAGAACTGCAGTAGGACGATCCCAGGTATGGAGGCCTGAAATGGTGCTGGTGGTGAAAGAACGCACTGAAGCCACCCCAGCCAAATGATCCAAGATCTGGCTCTGGGAAGGAAGGAGTTGTTGAGGGGTTCCCTGTGAGCAGAGGGGCCTTAGCTTGTCCCTCCTACCCTACTCTCAGAGGTTTCTGACACCAAGCCACACTCTCCGAGGTTTCTGCCCCCAAGACAGGGACAGCTGAGTGGGACTTGTCACCGCCTTTTTTGCTGCCTGGCACAGTTGAGCAGATGAGAACTGCTACAGGGTTGCTGCCAGGTTTTGTGGCAGATTAAGGGCTGCCGAATGTGCCACTTGGCTGTCCCTGCTGTGAAGCTGTCAGCAGGGTGCAGGAGGTGCAGGGGATGCAAAGGTAGATGCTATTCTCCCTGCAAGCTGGAGCTGAGTCCATCAGTGCTCCACTACTTCTTTCCCTGCTCTTGTCTTGGTGCTGAAAACCTCAGTGGTCTTCAGATCAACACATGGGCCCAGATCCTACTGGGAGAAACATTTCTTAGCTGTCTTTGAGTTTCTTGAAGAACAGCTTATGCTCCTCATCTTTTTTGACAACTAAAATAACCCACATCTACAAGAATGAGGACCAGTATTTTGTCAGTATTTTGTGTTTCCTGAAAGAGAAAAATTCCTGAACTTGAAGCAGCATTCCCAGAGTCTTGGCAGGGCAAATATTGCATCAAGCTGGAGACACCTTGATAAATGGATTAATAGAATTATGGGCCAAGTATTCCTGGTACTGGACATGAAGATGGAGATGTAGATAGATGTAGAAATAGGTCTGAGGGAACTTTCTGGTCTCTTGAGGAATAGTGCTGGAGCCTAGGAGGAAATTAGTTTGGAAAGTCATGGTTGATTTGTTTTCTTTTCCTTTGGGCAGCATCCATTTCTACTCTCAGCCATGCCTCTCTTCAGCCTCACCCCTCTGATCCTTGCAGCCAGACAGCTGAGGGAGGACGGGAGATGTGACAGTGATGGAACTGCTTTATCCAGTGCCAGCGATGGGTGGCACTCAGAATAAAAACTGTTCAAACCTTCAATTCAGTTGGAAGATACCCTTCCTTCTCATCCTGTGATGAAGATCTACATTCACTTTTGTCACTTGTTTCTTAAAGATGGAAAGTCCCATTTATGGGGATTTTTATATGATTTGGGATTGGAGAAGGGTCTCTTTCATCCCTCAGCTCCAGACTACACTGCCTATGGAACATAGCCTACTGGATGGTTTTTGCCCAGTCATGGTACTCCTAGATGGGAAAGAAAGCAGATTTGCATTTCCAACCAGACACAGATGAAGAGTGAGGCAGACAAAATAGCATGTGGAGATACAGACTTTCAGCTGTAGCCCTGGAGGGTTTCAGCTCTCAACCACTGGATTTGTACAACTGATCTCTTTGCCTGGATGAGAGTCTTACTCAAATGAAAAAGCAGCAAGATCAGCCAGTGCGCTCTGAAAGAGCCCATGTGACGCAAAGCTGTCAATGGAAACGTGAGGTGAGAGCGAGCCCAGCCACAGCGTGGTGCTGAGCCCCAATAGAGCCCCGAGCAGCCTCAGCATTCGCAGCCTGGAAGAAGGAGCTTGTAGCGGCAGAGCAGCCCTGGATGCCTGCCTCTTCCTGGGACCAGACTACTCATCCCCTATCAGAGCCAAACTGGCAGGGGGCTGCTCCTGAGGGGAATCGTAGCCGTGTCATGAAGTGCGCAGCCTGGTGGGATTGGCTGCCTTGAGTCTGTGCGGGCATAGAGAAGTGCCAAAGAGAGCAGAGTGGTGATGTCACTGCTGAGCAGGCTGCTCCCCTGGGAATCTTGCAGCTGAATATTAATTAACCATCCCTGATTTCCTGGAAAGCACAACAGGCCTGATTTTTCAGATGGCTGCTGAGGTGAGCAGCTCTGGTTTCCTGAACAGAGGATCCGCAGGGGAAGCTGAGAGAGCTGCCAGGAGTGTGCAGCTGGCATGACAGTGGCTGATGCCACTTGGACGTTTCAGGAGGAATGGTGGCCGAGTGTCCATCCCTTCAGCCCCATAAGAAGTTCCTAGGGACCGCCAGCATCTAGGGAAGGAAAACAGGCTGTGGCACATCAAATCATGCAGAAGAGTATGCAGGAAGGGCACTGAAGCTCGGTCAGCTTGTTCAGGGAGCAGTAGTACCCGATAGGGAGAAAGCCATGGCCTCTAAGCTCTGCGCTCCCCACGACTGACACAGCTGTCCAGAGAGAGCTCCAGTGGGATCCTACTGCCACCTGGGTGTCAGCTGCAGGCTGTGCCCCGCTCTCAGGTCAGTCCGAGATGGCAGCAGCGAGCACAGCTGTGGGAAGTGAGCCCAGGAACTCCTCTGCTTGCTGCCAGAGCTGCGGGAGAAGGTGAGTAGTTCTATACTGTATTATCTATACACTTAACTCTTTATCTGACCACCTAGTGTAGTATAAATTAGAGGGCTTTCCTTGCAAGCTCTGTGCCCCCAGCCCATCCTTGTAGCCAAATTCAAATTCTTTCTCAACTGTTCAGTGTTTGGAAAGTTGGCATGGGCTGATTCATGTTGGTGCTGGATGGTGTAGTTGCCTGGGCTGCTGAGAGATTTCAAGCTTGTTGTTTTCCTTTAGCTCTTCACCTTTCTGAACAGAAGGGAAGATTAATAAAGACTCTTTGATTTCCAGGTTGTTGGCAGCCAAAAGAGGAGCTGCCATCCACCGAGGAAGGAAAACAGGGAGATAGGTCAAAGAATGCCCCTCATTCCTCTGCAGAATGTTAGAGACATATGACATGTTTGTTCCTCTTTCTGCTAGAAACTTGCTGCTTTTGACTTGAAACAGATTTAAACTTCCAAAGCCACCTGAGGGATGCTGAGGGCAGTTGGAGGATCACCCCTCACAGCTCAAACATCTTATCAAAACCTCAGTCTTCAGAAGGAAATTTTGGTATACCCACAGTGGGCAACAATGCCTAAAGATGAAAATACCGCTGCTGGGTTTAACAGCATTTGTGGAATTAAAGGGATTAAGAATGAAGATTTGTTTTCTCTGACTTTCAAGGTGTTTGACATGACAAGAGGAAGGGACATGTACATGAGAAGCCATTGCCTGTGGTAGGAGGAAGGGTCTCTCCCCAAGATGAAGTTTAATTTGGGGTTTTAGTAGGGGTAAGAAAAAGTTTGATAGGGAAACTCATGAGATTACTTTTCTACTTAGTTTATTAGCAAGGGTTATTGATTAGTAAATGTAAGAGTTATGGGGTTATGTTTGGTCTTGTTTACCTTTATTAAATCATCAAATTAAAAAAATGTCACACTCAAACTAGACAGAAATTCAGAAAAGTGGAACTGACCAATTGAGCTAGAAATATAGGAATTAAAATGCCTCTGTTGTTTTCTTACTTCCAGGATGATGGACACAATGAGAGGAAGGAACACTTCTGTGAGAAGCCACCACCTGCAGGACAAGGAAGGGTTTTTGCCAAGACTTAAAGAGGAATTTTGGGGCTAACAAGGCTTAGAGAAGGAATAGGGAAATTAATGGGCTTTACTCTCTGTTTTTGTCATAAATTTACAGTCATGTGCCACATTCCAGATGTCACCTGCCCCAAGTAACAATGAACAAAGCCCTGGGGAGTTAAAGGCTGGACACGTGGTATCCCTCCAAAGACATGTTGAAGTAACCAGAAGATGAAAAAGACAATAACAAAGATGATTCAGCATGTGCTGCAGACTCCCAGTCTGGGAAACTAGATAATAAAAGGCTAAGAGATGTGGACTAATTAGCATGAGAAGTGAGGACTCAATAACCAGTAGGAGATAGAATAATAATTGATGCAAAACATTACGTAACTTAGAACCAATGGACATTAATTTCTTTGCTAAAAATGTATAAATAAGTGAAAAATTTTGAAAGTTGTGTGCATCTAGGTGGAGCGCCTCAGTCTGGAATAAACTGATGCCTACTCCCTAATACTACAAAAACAGTATTAGAGAGTTTCATTAATCCAGACGTTTTTGGCAGCATACTGGCAAGTCTCTGGGAATCTGCAGCAAAACTCCAGAAACTGTCAGTGAGTAAGAGAAGGAGAGAGTGTGGGAGCAGGACAACAGGCATTCAGCAGGAATGATGGCAAACTGAGCAACATGAACTCGCACACACAAACCAGACTGGCAGGCTCCTCCTCCTGGGTGTTGCTCCCATGGTGTGTAAGCTCCTAACTGCATCTTTTTTACCTAAGAAGGTTCAAAAATGGAATTCAGAGTGCTTCCAGCAATCTGCCAGGAAAAACAGAAAAATCATTCCTATTCTGTGCAAAGATAAAATGTGGAGTCCAGGCTTGCAGAGCTGACACAAAAGGCTGTCAACAAGCCAAGCCAAGTTTCAAAGCTTGGCCAGGGAAATGTTGGTGCTTGGCCCTCCTGTGGAAAGGAACAACACACCAGTGCCCTGTAATGTTTTGTTTTGGCTTTTGATGTGTGTCTTCCCACAGGAAAGAGGATCTGGGGTTCCAGGTTTCTCAGCCATTCAAGCCTGAAGTGTGAAATAATAGCAACTACTTAGATATAACATTTCCAACACTTGCACCTGCAGTTAATTTTGTGCTCAGAAGGGCAGGCTCAGCTCGGTAATTTACGAGAGCCCCTGCTATAAAGGCAGCCACTGCAATGAAGAATTCCCAGGCAGTTCACCAGCCTGCATCCTGTGGCTGCTCTGCTGAGAAATGTAGACAAACGTCCAAGTATAAAGTTTTTCTAAGGAATAATTTTCTTCATGACTGGTCATTTAGGTCACACACCTACCTAAGCACTCATACTCAGCCTAAGAAAGCCAAAGGATAGAGAACTATTCTTACTAGATCTGGAAAGCCCAGGGTTTAATGTCATTACAGGAAAGGTAAATCCTGGAACTGTGAGGGGCTTGGGGTATTTTTGTTATTTTATGCGGTGTGTTTTTTTGTTCTGTTTTTAATTACCTGTGCTTTCTTTTCTCAGTTGAAAAATAAAAAGAATAGACAAATATCTGGACCTCTGCTATGTGTCTAGTTTTGAAACCGTGCTAGCATTTTTGAATGGCTCTACACAAGTTTTTTTTCCAAGCTGGAGGGTTCTCCATCCCCAAGATCACCACTGCTCAGTGCATGAGTCCACCAAGAGCAAGGGAGAGAGAGCAGCTGGTCAAACTCTGATTGTGAAATCTGGGAGGCTGCATATTGTCATAATGCAAGTAGTCTCTATGTGTCAGACTGAAAGAACAATTCTAAAGAATTGCTTGATAAGATTAGAAACTTTCAAGTTCTTTGGATCCACAGCCACAGCTTTTCCCACTTACTAATGCTTATTAATTAATTAATGTAGCTGGACATCAGAAAATGTCCCAAAGCACTGCACAAAACCAGTGGAGGCACTGTTGGCTTTCTATAGCTCACAGTCGAAGTACACTTAGCTGGCAAGTCTTCCAAAAAAATGCAAACCCACTTTCCTTACAGATCTTCCACATTCTATTTCTTCAGGAAACCAAACATCAAACACCAACAAGAGGCAGAAAGAGTACTTACAATTCTGCAGCGCTTTCTAACACCATATCTAAAAGTCCAGTTTCAAGGAAAATCATGCCCAGAATTCTAGGAATATTCCAACAATGTATTTATTGCTCTTCATCACAAGATGAACGTGTGAACCTATGTCCCAGGTTTTGTAGATAAACACACACACACAAAAATGGAAGGGTACAAGAGATTGGTTTAGAATAGACGTTTTCCAAACAAAACCCCTAAATTGTGGATCGCAACAAAGCAATTCTCGTGGACACTGGAAAAACACATAGAGTAAAAAAAAAAAAAAGAAAAAAAAGACACCAGAAACACATTAACAAAAAGTTTCCTCGCAGACGCGACTGCTGCTTGGAGCAGCTGCGGCTCCCGACGAGCAGCAGCCCCGAGGGCGCCCGGAGAATCTGCGCTCGCCCTGCCCCGCCCCGCCCCGCCGCGGCCGCGCTCCCTCCCCGGGGCCGCCTCTCCCTCCGCCCAGGCCCCGGGCCCGCCTCTGTGCTGCCTTCTCCCCGGCCCACCCGCTTTATCCCTTCCCTCCGCCGGGCCCCGGGATTGGCGGGCCGGCGTTGGTGGGCGGGGCCAGCGGTTCGCGGCAGCCTGTGAGGGCGCGCCGCGCGCCGCGGGGCGGGGCTTCCTCCGCGCCGGGCGGGAATGCTGAGGGCGCTCTGAGGGCACTGCTGAGGCTTCTTAAATTCTTACCCTGTGAGGGTAGGATTTCGGGAAATTGCCGCGGACGGGAAGGGTGGGATGGATCCCTCGCGCCTGGGGGCTCCCACAGGGCCCGGAGAGGATGTGGCGCACCGAGCCAGTCGGTAGCGCCGTGGTTGCACGGGCAGGTGTCAGGGCACAATTTCAATCGATGGTTTTCCAGATGCTTTATCTGATGAAGGTCTAAGATGCAAGTAGACGGTGATAAAACCTCGGGTTTTGGTGCTAGACTTGCCGGTCTGGCGCCACGTTTGGGCAAATTGCAGCTCATGGAGCAATTATTTCAGTTTTTACAAAACTTTTGACTCCTGAATAGGTAAGTTGTAAGTATAAAGCGCTGCTGAGTTCGGTGTGTGGCAGTTACACTACAAAAGAGTAGCAGTAGCTTATGATAAACAAATATCTTCAAGGGTTTTGAAATGCAAGCTTAAAATATAAACTCCACAATTTTAGAGGTTTAAGACACTGCGTTGTTCTGAATGGCTACTGTTGCCGTTTGGCATTTGCCAGTGGTCTGTAGGTTGAACCAAAACCACATTACAGGCCTACTGTGTTCTACATTCTTAAGTTACAGCCTGGAAGTCAGTGCCTTTCCTCAACTCAGCTGCCACACAAGTTGTCTTGAAAATACAGCAGCTGATACAGGAGCAGTTTTTTAACTTACTTGCCATACCACTAGAATGGAGTGAGACCTGATCTTTGAACCAAGTTAAAGCTGTCTGGATCCTGCCAAACTTGTGATCCTGATCCTGCCTGGTTTAGGTATCAATATAAATATTAGTTTGATTAATACTGATATTCAGTAATTTAATGATAGCACATAATCAGATTGGGCCCTCCATGTTCTCAGTGGGAAAAAATTAAGAGTATGGAAGGCTTTTATTTGGAGTCTTGTTCACTGTTTAACACAACCCTTGACTTGAATATCATCTTGGTGTGTGTCTTTGTCCTCCAAGTTTACAAGAGAGATAGTGGCTCTTGTAATCCATATTTTTCTGGTTTATGTTGGAGGTTTTCCAACTGACAGTGGCCTGTCAAGGTAGAGAAGTACTGTCAGGCCTGCCTAATACTTAATGGCAGACATTGTCCAGGCCATTGCAAAACTGGTTAAAACAGCTTGCAGAAAAAGTGAGCGTGTAAACTGGGGAAGTGGTGTCAGTATTGCTTTTGTCTGTTGGAGCGTGTAATACTGGATTAAATGCTTTTTCTTTCATGATGAGTTTTATGGTTGTTGTGGTTTCTGTCTGAATAGGTTAACCAATTGAAAAAGGAGCTCAGAAAATTTTCTAGGCAATCAAAGGTGCCAAGTATCAACATCCTGCCAGACAGTGCAAAGAAAGTGCAAAGAGTACAAATATAGGGAAGGTGGATTTATTATTACTTATCTGGACTGCAGAGAAAAGCCTGGAAGGGAGAACCCCTGTGATCCGTGTTCAGCCAAGGACAGCCTGACTGAGAGATTTGCTGAATTGTCAATTTGTTGTGTGGGTAGTTACAACATTGGTAGCCTGGATGGATCTTAGGCATGTCCCACTGGACAAACAGGGCCTTGGCAAAAGACCATGGTCTGGTCTGTCCTCAAAGCCTCGGGGCTGTTCCTGTCTTCCTAGATTAGGCTTGCACAGGATGGCACAGCGAATGTAGAGTCTCAAATGGCACACCAAGCAGACGCGTGATTCCTCACAGACCAGCTGGGGTGCAAGCTCCATGCAGTTGTGAAATACACTGGACACTTGGAAGAGTGTGCCAGCTGTGCAGCTCTTCCAAAGGATTCCTTCCTGCACTCTGAAGGCCTGCTTACCCGTGGGAGTGACCATATGAAGCTGAAAATCCTCTGGACTAAGCACTACTGGTAAGAGCACTGCTGCCTTTTGCCAAGTGCTTGTTCCTTCTGTAAATTACCAACAGGAACACTCTCCTCTTTGCCAGGAGGGTCTCTAGGCAGAAGATATAGGTGGAACACAGCCTGGTCAAGGGTCATCTCTGGGTTAGATGCATGGAAAAGTGAATGTCATGGGTCTCTTGCAGCTTGTCTGATTGTAAGAAATTGGCCATACAAATGCCTCCTCCCAAGACACTCTGGAGGGCCTGGAAAGCATGAGGCCTCACAGAGCACCTGTGGTGTATTTTCTGGGTAAAAGGTGTTTTGACCCGGTAGCATCTGCTGTGCTGCATAAAACTACAGGTATTGGTGCACTCTGGTTATTTGAAAGTGGATTGCATTTTGTGCCTACCATGTTTTCATAACCTGATAAGGAGTTAGCATCGCTATTGACAGACCTACATCCTCAAGAACAAGCAAACAACTGTAGTTGTTAAATATGCTTTTTCTCAGGAACATTCAGTAAGTGTATTTCCTGTTGGTTTAAGTTGCCAATGGCTACCTTAAAGTCTTCACAGGTTGTGCCTGTGTTCTCCAACACCAGTAAGTAGTGGACTGTGGAAATGTCTCTTTGTATCACACTGTACTTTTCTGTTTCAAAAGGTGGCCTAGACATTAGTAATAGAGTACATCATTCTGCACGTTCTGTGGGGTACAGTTGTTGGTCTTAGGAGATGCATATTCAGCACTAAATATCAAAAAAGAAAAAGCCATTGTTCTTTCACAAAAATCATGAAAATTTTAAGGCATATCAGACTAAGCTACGTAGATCCAACTTCTGCTATTAAAACATATTACAATTTCAAAAGTAGGTTTGGACCTACTTGGCTTTCCATGGTGTGTGAATCGACACAGGCAGGCAGCTGGGAGGACAACAAACTTGTAGCAAGAACTCAAAGAGTAAACTAAGGTAAAAATGTAAGATTTGAAATGGTGCAGTGTCACAGGTGTTTTGAATTATTTTTTCTGGTTTTCTTATGAACCTCAGTTATCTTGTTTGCATAATAGCTAAATTTTGCATGATGTGAGTTGCCTTGCACATAATCTTCATGTAAATCACTTCAGTGAACCTCAAAACAATGCTTAAAATATCCATCCTGATTTGCATTTCACCTAAATCTAAAAACAATTTAGAGCAAGAGAGTAATTTGTACAAGTCATCATTTTTTGCTCCGTGGTTGATTCCTGTATTATGATGCTTATTTTAAAATACTGTTCAATAATTTTCAGTCATCATTGTAGGAAGACTATAGAAAGTTTCATATGAAAATGTTCCACTTCAATGCTACTAAATTCTTGCAAGTTAATGAAAGATGGTAAGTCACAGTAATAGAAATACTATTGATTCCTGTATGACTCTCTTGTTTTGCTGCAGTGATTTTGAGCGTCTATCTGGATTATTTATTTTTTTGCCTTTTCTTTTGTCTATTTCTTCAGGGGCCTGCTTCTTAGTTCTTGGCTCTCTGTTGCCCCTTGCTCTGTTGCTACCAACCTTGGTAAAAATTCCCTATCTTTCTTACAAGACCCCTTCATATGTTAAGAGGTTGCAATAAGTATCCCTGGAGACTTCTCCAGGCTGAAAAATTCCAACTGTCTCCGCCTTTCTTCAGAGGAGAGATGTTTTAGTCCTCTCATCATTCCTGTTGCCCTCCTGTGGAGTTGCTGCAACAGGTCCGTGTCTTTCTTGTGCTTCAAGAAAGGAGCAGGATTCCAGAGCTGGACACAATATTTTAGGAGAAGCCTCACCAGAGCAAAGCAAAGGGATCCCTCTGGATAGCATCTTGTCCTTCTGGCATATCGAGTGTATTTGGACACTCTGTGCTGGGAGGATTTGGGCAGCATTTGTGGTAGTAAGTTAACCAGTGCCTAGGCAAAGGAATATGATTACTTACTCTCAATAATCTGAGATGCTGGCTGGCACAATGCTGGCTTGTGATGAGCAGAGGACTTCAGAACATTCTTCTGGAGCTGGCATGTTCTTGGAAGCCAGCCTGCTTGGAGAATGAGAGAACTTATTACAAAAGTTGGGAGCATCTCCCCATTGGTTGGCCTGAGTGCCTAGGAGGATCCCATTTACACCTCATTTACCGGTATAGGTGTGGCAGTTCACTGATTTGTAAGTTGGTGCCAAGAATGGCAGAGAACATGTAGGAAAGTATGCACTCACTGAGGTAAGTGGCTTAAATTCTGACTCATACAATATTTTCCTTAGAGTTCTACATTGTAAGAACCCATGGGTAATGAGATTGCTTCAGGTGTCTGTGAAGTTCCATCTGAAATTTGGATGACCACCGATCCAGTACAGCTCTGTAACTGGAGTTAATATCTAAACTGTAGTTTATACCCTTTTTTTTTTTTTTTTTTTTCCTTCAGATGAAATATATAGCTATAGAACACTTTCATGGAGTTTATTGGTAAATGAAGATGGAATAAACTTCAGAACTTTGAGGAAAGTCACATTCTCGTGCTTTCTGTGTGCAAACCAAGTCTTACCAGTGTCAGCCCTATGGAGGGCTGATAGCTTTCACGTAACAGGGTGCATGTAACAGAACCTTGACAGTGACTGCTAAGAGTACCTTACGTTTTCAAAAATCGTTTTTCGCTTTTTGTTCAGATGACAGAATGTCCTGCCTCCTGTAAAGGACAATTAAACATGGTGAAGTTCAGTGTATTACTGGCTCAAATTGCTGGCTTTTAGAGACAAGTATTGAAGGATGCATGTTAAGAAAGCATCAGAGAAGAAGAGGAACTGTGTTTTTCCTCAGCAAAGTGAGGGACGTGTGGGGGAGCACTTGTGCTAATGGTGCTGCGCAGTCACTGGAATCACTGGTTTTATTTTGGGGTTGTTTTGAGGGGTTAGTGGAAACAGATGGAAATACAGATTCCACTTCAGTGCCCGAGTGGCTTTGTCTCTGGTCTTAATTCATGTTTACTCTGATCCTTTGGCCAGTGAAGAGATCCACTGATACTAGAGGGAAAAAAGAAGGGGATATAACATGGAATGAGCATCCCTTTGAAATGAGGGTCCCATCTCCATCAGAGCAGGTGTGGTGTCATATGCACAGTTGGTCACAAGGTGTCAGTGTCAAAGAGCAAGTTGGAGTGAAGGGCCTGAGAAATTGATCTCCCGGTTCCCTGTCCTGGGAATGCTGCAGGAAACAGTTGCTGCTTTGGCCCCTGTCATTGGAAACTGTTGCAGGATTGTTGGAGCTTGATGACATCGTGCAGGTCAGAATCTTTTCAGCCCTTTGCAGGGCGATTTTCGTTTGCTTTCTGCATAAGACCTAGCCGAAAGCTGGGAACTTTCTGAGGCAAGGTGAGAGCAGGAAGCAGATAGGATTAGGAGCAGAAACAGATTTGGCCTGAGGGGGAGGCTGTTGCCCTTTGGACATGTACCCTGTGTGGTACAGTACTCCACTAGGCAAAGGTAAATATCTCACATACAGCTTTCAGCTGACATGCGAAAGTACAGGCCTTCCAGGTTGTCACCTTTAAAGAGCCCATTTTTTTTTTTTTCTGTCCAGGAGGATGATACAAGGGGTTTAAGACTGACCTGGCTTGCTATGATCTGTTCCAGATTACGTCTGTGAAAAACTTCCTAACAAAAACTGCTGTGCTTGTGCTGGCACAAGATGGCAAAGCTTTTCCATCTCAGGCTGTGCTGCGTGGGAGTTAAGGGCAGGAGAGCCTGTGGGGCCATTGGAAACCCACTTTTATAATTCTTTTATTAAAAATGTCATGATTTTGGCCCATCCCTTGGATTTCCAGGAACTTCATGAAGCAGCTGTTTTCCAGAAAGAAAACATGTCAGGATAACTCATGGTTGCTACTGAAACATTGTTTTCCAGAACTGTAGTTAGGACTACATGGTCTCCTTGAGCTTCAGTAGTTCCTTCATGAAAACCATTCAAAATGGTTACAAAAGAAAATCAGAAGTCCTAATTCTCTCTCTCCCAACATTGGCTAAAGTTGAGTAACAAAGCATGAGCTCCTGTAGATCAAAATTTCCTTCTCTTTATAGTAAATCAGAACTAGACTCCTTGAACTGTGAGATATGTTTATTTTCTAATCACCCTTGCATTATTCTCCAAGATGCTCTTGCTTTCTTATGATGTAAAGGCTCAACCTGGTGTATTTTTCTCCTAAGCACAGACTTGCATTTGCAGATGTTGTAGATGATATGGTTTAAAGCCATGTCATTCCTGTGTTGCTTCTAGCTTTTTTTAGGAGTGAAAACACCAAGAGATGCCTCTTCTTGGTCTTCCGCTTTCAAAGAAAATCAAGGCATAAGTTATTCTGAAATCTTAAATTCTTAATTAATTACATTGGCTAGCTGACCTCCGCTTTTCTCATATATGTAGTTTGCCAAACTAGTACTCACATTATTGCCATGAGAATTCCCTCCCTGCTATCCAGAGCTGCTGTTCCAGCCCATATGGGCATACCTAAGCTCACTGCTTTGGGTTCCAGCAGTGACAAAGCTGTTGAGAAACTGCCAGTGTGAAAGCCTTGGAAAGGCTTCTGCAATTTTTTTCTGATTCAGATTCACCCCCATGCAGCTTAAAGCTACTGGAATACAGGCAAGTCTGAATTTTCCCTTGCAAACCTGCAGAACTATACGCTACATTTGTGACTGTTCATCCAGTGGTTTCCATTTCCCTTTTCAGAGCCTCTTGCAAAGCAGTGCAGTAAGAGCGACCCTCTGTAATTCTACAGACTTCAGCTGACACATTTTGCCTGTATGTGAACACAGGTGGCGAAGCCATTTTTGTGCTTATTTCCATAAGAAAGCATATTGCTCTCTCACCTCATTCCGTGGGTGGCAGCTGCTACTGATTTTTGGTCAGTATTCTCAGGTGGATTGTGGGTGAGCAAGGAAAGCATCTAAAATCAGTCACTTTCAGGCTTGGGAGTGTTGGGTGTTTACACTTTGAAAAGCAAGGAAGAGTTCTGCAGTGCATCCTCTCCTTTCTTTTGGTCTTCTAACCCTCTGAGTATGGTTAAAAACAATTCTTCAAAATCCTGCCTGCCTCCTGTTAGGGAGCCCCAGCCTCGCCTCACCTGGGAGAAGCGCATTGTTTGGATGGATGAGCCAGGAATGGAGGCAGAGTCAATCATCTGTGATAGTATTGTCATTACCGGCTGTTACGTTGGCCTCATGATTGTAAGGTGGCTTCTGGCTGGTGATCCATCAAAACTGAGTATTTGTCATGTGCCTGCCTCAAGTCTGAGATGGTCCAGTTTGGGAATTAATTTTATGTAATTCTTTGGCTGTTTGGGCAGGGCCTGTGTAGGAGGGGTCAGTAGATGCCTGAAGGGACTGTGTGGAAATCCCGTATTTTGAGCCTACCAGTGATGCCATAAGGAAATAAAAACCACACATAGGATCATACACATAAAGATGCAAATACAGTGCCTGTGTCTAATTTGGCTTCCTGTTGAGCCATGAAATTGCCTTTTGTTTCTTAAAATTTTGTGCCTGTATTTCAGTCCTATAATGCTGTACATCACTAATACTTTTACTCCTTCAATTTTATGTATTCCCTTTTTTCAAATGAATATTTAAGTTGAACGTTCCCCCACATGGCAACTGATGAAAATGGGGAGACGAGGTTATTCTACAAGGAATACTTTTCATTTCCAATCCCTTCTTCTCATGCTTATGGAAGGTCCTTCCTGTTTAAGCGACATCCCGGGAGAGTGAGGCATTTTCAATCTAACTTGCTACTTTGTGCTGAAACCGACTTTCCTGCACGGAAAATCAAGCCGACAGGTAGAGCCAGGGAGACGGCAACAACAAAGAATTGGAACAATTGCAGAAGGAAATTCCCATTCACAGCTTGTTAAGTCAGCTTTGCAGTGCTTTCTGGATGTGTTTGAAAGGGAACGAGAGCAGAGCAGTGAGCACTGAGCAGCAGAACTGCTTGGGAAAGGAGAGGATTTTTCCAGACACAAAGGAGAAGTGTGATATCAGGCTGCAGTTTGCTAACAGGTTCGACCAGCTGGGTCCCGGGGCGGGCGGGCGCCAGGACCCCACCGGGACCCCCTCGCTCTCCTCCGCTGTCCGCGGTGCTGAAGGTCCGCGGGAAGGCGGAGGACGGGGAGCATCAGGCAAACCGAAAGGATTTAGTCTTTTGCGTGCAGGGGAAAGATGAGGAATTCCGTGCCTTGGCTTATGCAGAGGTGGTGGCCGCGATAGGTCTCTGCAGGTTGGTGGTAGTGGGAAAGCCTCGCTTGTAGCTGGGATATCGGTTCAGTAACGAGAAGCCTGGGCAAGGAACCAAGGCATAAGTCCAGCTTTGACAATACCAAGTGTTTGGACTGAAGTGTATCCAAGGCTGCACCTGTGTCCTGGAAGCGAGTTCAAGTAATGGCAGTGTTGGGGGTCTCGCATCTTACAACTTTTTATTTCCTGCAGCAATGAGATGGTCACATTGACTGTCCACCCACCTTCCCACATGCCCACACACACCACTCCAAAAAATAAAAAGAAAAAGTATACTTTTCTTGTTTGAGAATAGTGCTTTTTTTACAGTAAAAAGCAAGCTTTGTGTGCCCTATTTCAAACCTGTCACGTGGAGTCATTGCAGCAGAAGGTTTACTTGGAATCAGCAAGGAAATTAATGAGGCTGTTAGCTGGGTTTTGTGGGATAAACATGAATGAGGTGTGTGTGTGCTTTGCAAGGTGGAAAAGATGTGAGAGTAGGAATGCTTTGTGTTTAGAACCCTCAGCTCTTTAGGTCACTTTTAAGGGGTATCCTTAACCATGTATAGTCCCTGGAAAGCAGGAGCATACACAGTTTATGGCCATGTTTAAGACAGTGATCTGCTGGCTAAGCCACAGAGTGGGTGGCTGGGAGTAGCCTGATGCTGGGCTGACCAGCCCAATGCAGGTATGAGGTACTGCCCGCTGTCTCTGGGAGTGGGTCAATCCTTGATATTACGAGGTGTCCATCTTCTGACCCTCTGCATTTCTGGGAGGAATTTAGAGCTTTTGTTATTGTTACTCTGGAATATTTACATGACTGCTTCTGACTCCACAGGTTCTTTCTTTGGGTTTGTTGGGGCTTTTTGATTTGCTTATCTTGCACATTTTAGTTTGCTCCATTGACAGGAAATTTTTCTGACTAAAGTCAAGCCAAGGGCCTGGCCAAGCCTCAGGTCACATTCAGCTGAACCTCAAAAGAAATGGGTATAATCTCCAGTTTCCCTCTTGGAGGGTTTGATCTCCTTTGATCATTGATGACGTTGTTTGGTTGATAATTAGGTTGATAATCAAGCTGAGTCTCCACTTACCCCTCTGTCTAGTGGGCTGCAGCAGGGTTTGGAGTCTTAATGGCAGCTCTCAAATCAAAATCTGGTATCACAGTATAGCCAAACACCAGCCTATTTAATCCCCTGACTAACTGGACCTCTAATATCACCACAGCCCAGCTTCTTCTTGTTCATTTTTAGCCTCTTTAGCATTTTATTAGCATTTGGTTTTGTGTGGTGCTGGAGATATAATACAGAGCTGGGTATAGGACATAGAGTTCAATGAACCTTTGGTGTAACCCAGCAGGGCTGTCTTTTTGTTTTTAATATTCCAAGTCAGGTTGTCAGCTGCTTTAGAGCACCTGAGACAGTTCTGAAAAGATGAGAATTCAAGATCCTAGTTTTGTTCAGTGACAGGTTTTACAAAAGCACACAGGTGCCTGAAGTCTAAATTCGTTGCTGCTCCTGTAAGATTTAATTGTGTTAGGAACTGAGGCAACAACAATGTCTGTTTGTCACAGGGGCCTATTTTTTCCACAATTTCCTTTAGCATATGTGTTGGAGAGTGGCAGACTGGGTGGGTACTTGGTGTAATTTGATGCAGTCTTTGGTAAAAACAGACTTCTTGAAAACATGCAAAGTCTTCTACACGTTGAAAAGCAAAGGGACAATTTTAAAATAACTGCTGATCTAGGTGCTGACAGAGTGAATGTTACCGTGGATACCCCAGTCTGTTTACAGTAATAATAACAAAAATAAATATTTTCAATTCACACCCTGCTTTTCAACTCAAAGGCTCCCCAGGTGGTTTACAAATGATATGCAGGGATTGCTCTACATGGCACTGAACTACAGTCACAGGAACTGTCCAATAATCTTTATTGGTGCTGCCTGGCAGTCCTGAGTGAATCTGGAGGGATTGTTTGAGAAAGCAGAATGTAAATGGCAGAAATATAGTCAAGACCGAAATGTTGAAAGTGTTGTAGCTCATAGTTGCTATTATTTCATGGATCAGTCTTGAAAAGCTGAGAAAGCTGGAAGACCAGGTCTTCTTTCCTGTGAAAAACAAACAAATAAATAAGACAACAAAACCCTCCCCCCAGCAAAAGAAAACAATGAAGAAAACATTTAAAAACAAAATGTATGAAGTTTAACAAAGACGAGTGCTAGATTCCACTTCTGGCATGGGACAATCCATGATGTATGGACAAACTGGGAAATGAGAGGCTGGAGAGAAGCACTGTGGAAAGGGACCTGGGGGTCCTGGTCAATGGCAAGCTGAACATGAGTCAGCAGTGCCCTGGTGGCCAGGAGGGCCAACTCTGTCCTGGGGGGCATCAGGCACAGCATCACCAGCCAGGCAAGGGAGGGGATTGTCCCACTCTGCTCTGCACTGGGGCAGCCTCACCTCGAGTGCTGGGGGCAGTTTTGAGCATCACAACATAAAAGGGATATGAAGTTATCAGAGAGCATTTACCATTACATAAAATAGGGGATGAGAGGTATTACTAAGCATAGGCTATCTGAGGTCCTCAAAGTCCTTTGCAAATGATTCTTTAGGGAGTTTGGAAGTGGTTCTTCACTACATAAAATAATGATTCTAATAAGAGCTACTATGCTGACTTTCTTTGAGCACAATGCAATCCAGAGAGAGCCCAGAGCAGGAATCCTTAGTGCACTAATTCCTGATCCTTGTTTTTACAAAACTGAGCTCACTTCCCATTCAAACAGACATTTTCCACTCAGTTTCACAGCTGTCGAGTAAGACTTATGACTTGAAATCACAGGAGCCTTCAAAATAGTGCAGTTATTCCAAAGAGCACAATAATTCCTGATAGTACAATTAATCAAGAACATCCACTCAAAGGGCTTCAACAGCACCAGCATTCTGGACCCTGCTCTTTTACTCCACTGAATTTTCAGGATAATGGGCAAGTGACTCCAAAGCTTTTATCCCTGTATACCGCAGGAAGATTTGAAAGAATCCTCACTATTTGAGCTCCAATGCCTTTTAAGTAGTAATCACCACTATGCCTTTTAAGTAGTAATCACCAAAGGGAGAAGTCCATTTCCCTTTACCTGCTGTTCCTGCTTTCTGCAGGGCCGTTTCTTGCCATGGAAACACCCGTGGCTCTCCAGCCATTCTGGGCATGAAGCAGCTGACCAAAATGTTTGCAAGTCATCTTACAAGGTAACATGGGGTCTTGGTAAACATCTGTGAGGCTGTGATTTTGACTATTCTAAACCTGCTTTCTTTGGGCTTGACATCTACAGGGCATTCCAGGGGCAGTGGGCCAGGCTGCTACAGAGCTCCAGCAGAACAAAACTGGAGCACAATCCAGTTATCCTGGATGTTCTCAAATGCTAAGGTCCCAAGAAAGCAGTTAGCAATCAGAAACGTGGGGGGTTTATGCCAGGGGATACATCTTGCTGCAAAAAAAGGAGGTCAGGCTCCATACTCAGAGCAAAGTTCAATATTGAAGTGGGCAAGAAGTAACTTGAAACCATTCCACCTTCTGGAATACTGAAATGAATTCTGTTTCTCCTTTTGTCCCCTAAATGTCACTGAAATGGTGACTTTATTTTGTTGCTTCTTTTTAGAGCTAGCAGAGAGGAGAAGCATTGCTGTTCATAGTTGGAAGCATTAGTGATCAAATGTTTACTTTTGTTTCTTCCTGTTGTTGTTCCTTCCCTGTGGAGGCGCCTTCCCCTGAAATGCCCGGGGCAGGGACCGTGCAGGGCGCGGGTCTGACTCTGGCGCCGCCGCCATGTCACGTGTGCCCCGTCCCTGCTCCTGATTGGTTGGTTTGGGTGCCCGGGCCCCGGAAAAGGAGAGGGGGTCCCGTACCTGGGGCCTGCCTGGGAGCTTCAGCCGTGGTGCTGGAGGAATAAAATCATCCCTGAACATCTACAGAAATATCGCTTCATCTTTCCTTCCAAGTCCATCGCTGTCTTATATATTATTGTAAGGATTCCCTGCACTCCAACACTTCTCAGTGTTCAGATTGGCGTAGAGGGCATACTTGTTTGGTGTGTTGTACTTCTGGATCCTTTCTGAAATAGGTTATGGGCTGTGAGGATGTTTTTTTCATTAGCTTTCCAGAAGGTTCAGTTGCCATTTGCAAAGCAGCCTGGGATGGCGGCTGTTGTGATGTCAGCAGAGTTGCCACGCCATGGTTCCGCCAGTGGAACGTTGCTGCGGTGCATGGAAACCGTAACTGTCCAGAGCACCACTTTAACGTTCTCGTTGGAGGAGGGTACTCCTGATCCACGGGTTCTCAGCTGGCAGGCTGCCCCTTTGCACTGGGGGTGCCATTTTCTGCCTTTTCTGTGCACAGTCTGCTGCGCAGAAATGCTGCGCAGCATTGCTGAGATGTTCAAGCAACTCTCTGCTGCAGTTGGCCATTTTTTGCCATTGGCCTATTCTTTCTATACTTGTCCAGACAAAGTCTGGTTGGTGACTCACTTAGCCGGTAAGTAGAGGGTTTTTTCTAGGTGCATCCAATCTGGCTTTTGCATCAATGGGGGTTTTATGCTCTTCCTTAGTGACTGAGTTGATTTTGAAACAAAGTGCTGTTGAGATGCCAGGACTTTGGTAAAGATCATGTCAACATCTTCAGCCAAAAAGGGGATGTCTGTAGCTCTCCATGGGATGTGGGCAGCTTTTGTAATTGAACCTGCAGGGCTTCTTTTCCTGCATGGGTTGGCCTGTGGCAGTAGAGTCTGTGCTTTCCTCAGTTTGATGGTTCAACAAAGATGACTTCCGAATGCAGATTGGCAGAGCTTCTGAGAAGTCTGTCTAAAGACTCTGCAGTTATCTCCAGAACGGAGGGAAAGCAACTTATTTTCTAAATTCTATGGTTAAAAGATTTGATGGTCTGACTTAACAATGACAGTAGAAAAAGAATGGCCTAATATGTGGTGCTGTTTTCTTGCTTTCTATGTAAAAGACTTGTCGCTGCTGGAGGGATAGTGATGGTACTGGAAGAAAAATGCTCTTTATTTGGGTTGACTCCTTCTGTGGGATTCCCCACAATAGGTAGTTTTCTGACAATATGTTTCATTTTCCCCTGCCCATTACAGGTGAAGTCGCACATGGATACAGAAAAGCCCGTGCTTCGGTGAGTGGCAAAGTAACCTCTGACGTTCCAAGCATTTCAGGGTTGTGGAGCAAGCCATGAACTTTGCCTGCTGTGATAGATGGCAGTCTTGTAGCCTGAAAGAAAAGTCCTTGTCAGTGTGTTTGCATCAGCAAAAATGGACTCCCTGGCTGTTTTGTAATTTTCTCTTGAAGGGCTTTCAAGCAGATGCAAGTCTGGTTTTGCAGACAGAAAGTCACTTGCTGCTTGTTTTTAGCCATGGTGGAATATATGATTCACAATAATATTCAGTGGTGTCTGGTTAGGACATTCTGATTTAGTTTTAGCAACTTAGAATCCCATTTCTTTCCAAGTTGATGATTTCTCCTTAGTACAGCTAGATAGATTGATGCATATAAATAAGATTGTGAATGATTTTTAACTCCCTGTCACTCACACTTCTCTCTGTCCACAGAGCACACCACCAGAATCAGAAGCTGCTTGGGCTCCCTCTGTTTCTAAAGAACATGAGGAAGAGGAGGAGGAGGACAACCAAGCTCCACCTGTTTTTGGACCAGAACCTGAACTTACAGAATCCGTAAGGGCCCGTTTTTGTCAGCATTGTCTTTGGTGTAATTCAGAGCTTCCTGTTTCTGATCAGGCAGGTCATTTGTGGCTGAAAATCTGTAAGGCTGGAGTCCTGCTTTGACGAAGTGCTTCCCCTACCAGCAGCCACTGTCACCTGGAAAATCCGCTCTTAACTTTCAAGTTTAGTCATCGTTTTCCTGTCATTCTGATAAAGGCCATGACTTTATCTTAGCATTGGATAAGAGGCAGTATTGTGTCTTTAAATGCTACCTGTGTAAAAGTGAGCTACTTTGTATCAGTGAGGGCTGGCTGTCCTCAGCCCAGCCAATGGTCCAAAGGCCCAGTTCTCAGCCTTGAAGATACCTACAGAAACTGTCCTGTGGAGGTTCCTGCCCCTCTGCATGGACTATCTAAGTAGCTAAATGAACAGCTTAGACTATGCCCATAATTTTACATGACCAAAGCTTGGTGAGAAGAATCCTGTGTAGCCCTGCCATATGTCAAGAGAAGGTTGGCCTCTGTAGGGCTAGAACATGGTTCCTAATGGCCCCTTCCTAAAGCTTGAAATACTGATGAGAAATTTTTTGCCAGCCACCTTTCTGACACAAACTGTTTTCTTATGACAGATCTACACATCCTCTGGAATAGTAGCTGACACCACCTCACCAGTGTCTTCTGTGAGAGGCATTCCCACGCCTGAGAGCTCCAGCACCAGCAGTTTGTCTAGCAACACCTACCAGGAGCAAAAGGGGATAGAGGAGGAGAGTCTAGAGAAACTAAGTAGGTGTTCTGCAGGTTTTGTCTGATAGAGCAGTGTTAATGTTCATAGACAATGAACACTTGCCTTGGTCCCTGTTCTTTCCCTCTGTCTCCTCTGAATGTTTCTCCCTTTTCCTGGTTTCCTGTAAAGGTAACTCTTCCAAGGCCTGTCAGTCATTGTGCAGGCCGTGTGTTCTACGGAGCTGCCCGTCTTGTTGCTGTTGTTACCAAAGTGACTACAGCTCACAGCACCAAAAAGTGGGGCTGCATTTCTGATCTGCTGGACAGTGTTATCTCCATTTTGAAGTGATCTTTCATTTTGTTCTTTTCAGGGAGCATTGTGAGTGTGGGAGACCCTGTGACAAAATACATTGAATTGGAAAAGATTGCCAAAGGGTAAGTCCAACCACAGCTCCTTCTCCAGAACCACAGGATAGGTATTTTGCTGGTGTTAAGACCAAGTGTGAAGTCAGGCAAGCTCCAAACATGTTCAGCCACTGGCTTTAGATCCTTCTGTCTCTCAGTACTGATTAGAACTTACAACTGTGATCAGAAGGTATCATCAAAGAACTTCATAGAGAGTCAGTGTCTTGCCTTCAGCAAGGAGCAGGACCTGGAAGATCTCCTGTCCCTCCCTGGCACCTCTTTACCTATTTTTCTTAGGAGAAATCATTGTTTCTCAAAGTAATAGGGCACTAGATAGGTTCAAATAAGAGATCTGAGAAGAGAGCACTAGGAGTTTTGAGGGCTCAGCAAAGCAACCTGGAAAAAGAGTGAAAGATGTTACTTTCCAGTTTTTGCAGACATGCTGCATGCCCCACCCCTGTGCCCGCTTAGGTTTTGAACTAAAATAAGTCTAGTGTGTCTATCTGAGATTTGTACCGGCCCTTCATGTTGCACCTAAGTTTTCTTTTGGACAGCCTGCATGGCAGAGGGCTGGTGGGCTGCTATGCTCTTGGCTGAAGAGTAGGTGATGCCAGGTGTTTCCTAAACACTCCAGGCAGCAGAGACCTGTCTGGGCTGGCTTTCACTTGTAGGAACTAAACGGCTTCTCCTTTCTTTGCTGCTGGTTTGTTTCTAGAGGTTTCGGGACGGTCTATAGAGCGACTGATACTGCCACAGGAGGACCGGTAAGTGTCAATAATCCCAGATTTTGCAGCTCTTGAGTGCTTTCCCCTCTGATGTGAGCTGTGGCTGGAGCATTGGGTCTCCAGGAGATCCTGTAAAGGCTGTTCCTCCAAAGCACAGACTAGCATCAGCGTGCCCAATCCATTTGGGGCAGCTCTTTGGGGCTACGTCTAAAGGTTTCTGAAAGCTCATTTGTGGCTGACAGTGAATACATGCGATTCTTCCTGGTAGCTTCTCATCCCCGTGCAGAGCTACACTTTGTAACTGTGCTTAGAGGTCTACAAGGGACCCAGGGCATATCCATAAAACGCCATGGAGTGGATTGTTTATTTCTAAACCCAGGAAAGAACTGCAAATCTGTTCAAGAATGTTCTTTAGAGTTGCAAACTCAAAACTCAACAAGCGAGAATGTGGTAGTAGCATTGTGTTTTGGGGGGATAACCTTAATGATCCTTTTAGCATGGCCTTTTACCTGTGATGTCTGTCTGTGTTTGCTTTGCTATGCCTTCAAGAAGAGCAACAGTTGCATTTGAAATAATTATCAAACTCCATAGAATTCCTAAAGGATTCCCAGATATTTTGTGATATTTTCACAGGAACAAAACTGCTTTGTGCTTGCAAACCATGTGTAATAGTGATGATAAACTAAGGTAACAGTGGTGATAAACTAAGGCCGCTGGAAAAGATTTTAGGTGCAGAGAGTGTTGTTGGAGCTTTGGGGTTGATAGTTTAAGAGACCATTTTTACCAAGCTGACAAGACAAAATGTCTGTGGCCATGTGTCCTTACTAGCACCTGAGCTAGCAGCCATGGGCTGTTGCAATGTCAATGACTAAGCTCTGATGGGCAATCACAAGGCAGTTTGGCATAGCTGGGCTCCATTACTCCAGAAACACTCACTCCATATTCATTCTGATCTCATTCCAGAAACGCTCACTCCATGTTCATTCTGATCTCGTGCAACAGACTTCTCAGGTTAATGGTTTTCAATGTCATTTTAGGTGGCTGTAAAGCAAGTCAGTCTCGGAAAACAGCCCCAAAAGGAACTAATCGTCAATGAACTCCTGGTTGCCAAGAACAATAAGCACCCCAATATTGTCAACTATTTAGACAGGTAAGTAGTTCTGGTATTGTCACATGAATATTCCCATGACAAAGGTTAATAAAACCCCTTTGGTCACTGCTGGAGAACTGAGCTTTTAACTTTTATTGATCTATTTGTATACAATATGTGGGAGGGGAGTGCATTTTGTTTGCATAAATCTTTTCTGGCCTGCATTGTTGGAAGCCTGTTTTGGAACAGCCGGGTCAGCCTTATCTGACTAAAACAGCAGCCTCTAAGTTTGTTACCTCCATGTGGTTTTGTTGGTTTCAGATTGGTTCAGGTTTTTCTTTCCTTCAGTTGAACATATTTTCTGTGTTTTATGATAAGTGCTGTTAATTCATCATAGAAATTATTTCCCAGCATTTTTCCCTTGCTTGCTCTAAGACATCTCAGCTTTCACGGATGGGCCTTTCTCATTTTTACTGCACAGATTCTAAGTAGTGTTTAACCTAGGAAGATTGCCTCTTCCTTTTATTCTGTGTTCATTTACAAGTGCCCTGGAAAGAGGAATAAAGTGTAGTGTTTATTGTAAGGTAATTTAGCTATACACATTCATCTTCGTGACATGGATTCTTTCTTTCAGTTACCTTGTTGGGGATAAACTCTGGGTAATTATGGAATACATGGATGGAGGACCTCTAAGCAGTGTCATTAAGAAAGTCTGTATGGCTGAAGGACAGATAGCAGCTGTCTGCCGAGAGGTAAGGGATGCCACTGGTTCTTCTGATTGTTTGGGCAGGCTTGTTCTTCTAGATAGGTGGTAAGAATAGGAGTGATTATGTGTTCAGGACTTTGTTTCTGTGTTGCTTTGATGACAGGGAGAAGCAGGAATGTCTTTGGTGGAGGGCCTGCCAGTACAACTGTTGTGGTGCTCTCTTTTTTTTTAAATTTTATTTACTTTTCTCAACTTTGCCTTCTTTGAGCATTTTCCTGGAGCCTGTCTGTATGGCACTCCTTGCCTGTGAAAGCAAACACGCTGGTAACAGAATTTTAAACTAACAGCAAACAGTTGTTTGTCACCTGGATGGAGAGAGCCCACGTCCTGCAGCAGCTGTCATTCTGTCTGTTCTTGCAGGGGACACACTGTAACAACAATTGCCATTTCTCTTTTAAGAGGTAGTATGTCTTCGCCTAAAAAGATACTGCTCTGCTACTGATTGAAGCAGCAGACTCTTCCTCTTGACAACACCATGTTCTACCACTACTCACCTTCCAGCTAGAACTGAAGTCCTTTTGAGCCATTTTGTTTCTTTGTTTGATGAAACTGGGTCATTAATTTTTACCCTCCTGTTTTGTTTTTTTTTTTTTTTTATCAGTGCCTGCAAGCACTAAATTCCCTTCATGCCAACTTTGTGATTCATAGAGATATAAAAAGTGAAAACATTCTTCTTGGAACGGATGGATCTGTCAAACTGGGTAGGTATTCTTGGTCAGGCACAGCATTCCTGGGATGTGGGGTGTGGAGCTGCTTAAGACTGACCACCAATTCCCCAAGAGCAGTGCCTGTGGAAGTGCTCAGACCACCGTTGCAAGCTAAGAGTACAGCTGCAATGTGCAGAGTGGTCTTGAGAGAAACAAGGTGTCAGGAGTGGCTTTGGTTTTTGTGTGACCCTTCCAGCGGGGAGGAATTGCGATCTAAAGCTTCAAGTGAATAAAAGCCACTGAGCAAAATGTGGAGGTTTCTATAGGTGACCAATTGACTATTTCCTCAGTTAGCACTCTGAGGAAACAGTTGCTTTTCCATGTAGATTCAACCCCACATTCTCAGACTCCGAATGGGAAATGCTTCTGCTTAGTTTCTTAATTCAAGCTGGCTTTAACAACACTGTGTTTCCTCCTCAGCTGATTTTGGCCTTTGTGCTCAGATGACTTCTGAGCAGAGCAGGCGGAGTTCGATGGTTGGGACAGCTCACTGGATGGCCCCAGAATATGTGAATAAGGATACATATGGGACCAAAGTTGATATTTGGTCCCTTGGCATTGTGGCGATAGAAATGCTGCAAGGAGAACCTCCTTACGCTGAGGAAATTCCTCTCAAGGTAAGGTGCAAATA
>JACBWW010000630.1:0-27496 GCA_020086605.1 Lanius collurio | reverse complement strand
GGCCTGTCCCTTACAAAAGTGGATGAAAGGGAAAAACAAGCTGCATTAGAGGAAGAGCAGGCTCGCTTAAAAGCTTTAAAGGTAGGCATACAGAGTTTTTAATTGAAAATGCTTTTCCTGTGTTTTTGTTGATAGCTTATTAGCATTCTTAAAGGAGCAAAGGGAAAAACAGAGTTATTAATACTGAACATATACTGTTGGCAAAGTGCTTGAAATAGAATTGTGTGTACTTAGATGATACAGCTTGTGGAGGGTTTGTTAAAATAGTTTCTGAAGTATTTGTGGCACCACTGACTCTTGTAATTACAAGTGGCTAATGCTTGTTGTTGAATAAATGATTCTTTAGTTCTGCTTTATTCAACTCCAGTGTCATACACACAAATGTTTAGATGATTTATGCCAGCTCACTTTCCCAACAGGAGCAACGTCTAAAAGAACTTGCAAAGAAACCTCATACCTCTTTAACCACGGCAGCTTCTCCTGTGTCAACTGCAGCAGGAACCATAATGACTACACCAGCCATTGATATTTTTTCTACCCCTAGCTCCTCTAACAGGTATGCTGAATCCTCCACTGGGAGATATGCTGCAGCAAGGATTTCCTCTAAATTTCTGTCACAGAGAATCACAATCTTATTTCACAAGATTGGTTGGGTGTAGAGTACATTAGCGATGTGATAAGAAAGGATAGTGAAGCTGATTGGGAAAATAGCCTATTGCAATAAATAACATAAAACTGTTCTCATCATGTTTTTGCCGAAGTTTCTGGTATGAACTGACTGCTGACAGCCCTTGTAGCTGTTCTTAGTCAGTAAGCAAGAGCATTGAAACTGTAAAACACACATGCTTTGTCCCCAAGGAGCATTACAAGTAAATTTGAGAAAAGTCAAACAAAAGTTCTGTTGGAAAGGTCACAAAGAAAACTTGTTTCTAGATCTTCAAAAGTAGAGTGGCAAATATTTGGGGTAGATTTTCTGAACAAGAAAAGCCTGAAACAGGGTTTGAAATGAGAGGCAGGTTTTGCAGTCTTGTGTTGTATCTGAAATATCTCTTCAACTACCTGCAAAGAATGTGCAAGAGTACTCACTACATGCTAGTCCTGATCTTTGACTAACAGGGGCTATTGGTATCAGCAAGTGTGTGATCTTCATTCTGTAAAATACCTGTCAAATTAAGCAGCAGCAGAAGGCACAGTGCTTTTATCAGTATAGAAGGAATTCGCTCTCTGAAGTCATATTTTCGCTCTGAGTGTGATCCTAAACCTAAAGGATTTCTTAGTTCTGTTAGAGTTCACATAAGAATCAATTACTCTCTTGACAGCTTTCTTTTCCCATTAGAAAGCTGTAGGAAATTACTTGACACCAAATATGGGTTAAACAGCTGAGTCATGTATAAGAAGCTAGAGATCTGTCAGTGTTAGTAACTGAAAAACTTCCTTGTAAAAAGATTTTCTTTAAAATTCCTTTTTAGAGGCCAGAAAACTTGAAATGGATGTATGCTTTGAACTTGAATATCTGATCTTGCTTCTTAAGAGGTCTGAAACATAGAAACATCTGATACAGCTTCTTCAAGCAAACAAATGCTGCATAGTGAGGACAAGAGTGTTTTCTTGTAAAAAAAACCCAAATGCTACTTTTTCTTCATGTTTAAATTTACTTGCTGGCAGAATGACTGCTATGAGCAAAGGACAGATTTTACAGCAGGAGCTGTCATGAAGGGTGTATGCTGGATCAGAAGTTCAGTGGCTTGCTATTAGATGCAATGTGTCTGGTTGATCCCTGTCATTATCTTGGACAAGCTTTATCTTGAAAATTATCTTTTTTCAGCTGCTTGCTTTATAGCAAGTGCCAGACCATGCTGCTTTTTAATGAGAGCAGTAGTGGCAAAATGTGATTGCAAATCACTGCTGAAATGAACCAAGCAATACTGAAAACTGTGAATTATACAAGTGGTTGGGTGAGCAAGAAAATATACAGACATCTAGGATGTCACTTATTAGCCATTGAACTCTTGTGCTGGTCTCATTTAGAGAGATGTTTGGATGTCACAGTGACTCAGTTTCTGTCCATAGTAGAAGCTGTATGTGCAAATTTTGGTTCATTTCATGTCCTAAAAGGTTCTGGGAGAGCACCAGTAGCCTTTTTTTTTTTTTTTTTTCTGTTTTCCCAAGACTTATTTAAAGTGTGAAATGAACTCTCTGCAAGAGGATGAATTTTACTGTTCTTGTTTGACTCCTTAAATTAATGCAGCAGTTGTATATAAGCCTACACTCTTAATTTCCAGGTGATGTTATAAGGTCTCCATTTGGTTTTGAATAGTCTAAGATGTGCATTTAAATATGTTTTCATTCACGTGCCTGACGTGTGATTAGATGTTTCAAGGTCTCACACATTTACTTTCCCCAAAGTCCTTTAGTAACTCATAGTTGTAAGGCAGTATCTCAGCAGTTATTATAGTGGAAAGATGAGAGTTGTGGAGTTTAAATGTAACATTTTTGTGGTGCAGCCCATTAGAGTTCATTTTGTCCATCTGTTTTTGTTGTAATATAGAGTTTGCATGAGGGGACTTGAAAAGTTATTGAAGATTTCTGAACATAACATATTCTATCCCTGGTATTGGACTGTGAGGACACCTGCCTTTTTGTTCTGATCAGCTTTGACAAATGTCCCTTGACATAACATACAATTTATCTTGCTAAATTAACACTTTTTTACAGAACTGAAAATACAGAGTTCAGCAGCCCTTCCAATTTTGGGTCAGTTCTATCCATTTTGTAATAACCATTTTGTAACAAAATTTCATTACTGTTGACAGTCGCTATCATTTGCCTATATTGAAAACTGTGATGTAGTTCAAACAGTTGTATTAATTTATCTTTGTAGCACCTCAAAGCTGCCAAATGATCTGCTTGATTTGCAGCCAACTTTTCATCCATCTGTACATCCTATATCTGCTGCTCCACAAGTAGGAAGTACCTGGGGAGGTAAGAATTCTGAGTTGGATTAAGTTTTTAATTGCTATGGCCATGTTCCTGTACATGTTTCCCCTAGTCTGGGGGGGTATTTCTTCCTTAAAGAGAGAGATCCTACTAAGACATTACAAGCAAATAAAGGGATCAGAAAAAGTAAAATCTGTGTATAGATTAAAATAATGTAGCAGTATGTGGTGATTCTAAATTATTTTGATATATCTTCTTATTAGCAAAGTTACTTTAATTGTTGACCAGCTCTTTCAGCCTCATAATTGCTGTCTTCAAGTCACATAGCCAGCTGCAGAAACTTAGCTGTATAGAAGTCAGTTCAGTGAAGATGTCTGAGGTAGACTGTGCTGCAAACGCAGGAACTTGAATGCAGAATTGTTTTAATACATATTCTAAATTTTGTCTAATGTTAAATCAAATTTGCTGGTGATGATAATGCAGAACTTGGATGAGGCCTGAAAGGAGGCACTTGTGACAACTGTGCATAGAAAGAAAAGCTGGAGTTAGTTATTGAAATAATAATAAAGCTTCTCTTTGCAAGTTCTCTGCTATATTTCGTTTAACTACAACAGCAAATTAGCAAAAAGGTGTGGTTGGACCTCTTAAGTGAACAGAGAAAATTTATATTCTTTCCTTTGAAATCTACTCCAGAGCATCCAAATTTTCATTCTGCCCAGTTTCTAGGATGGACTGAGTGAGTTGTGAGATGATCTTATTGGTACAATCAAGTCCTCAAACCAAGGGATCAAGCAAGAGAGTTCTAGAAATGAATTTTCCTTCAACATTGGTTTGAGTGCCTAAAGCATTTCAATGCTTGCTCAAAGTTCTTGGCTGCTTTTCACTGTTCCAGAATAATTCAGATACAGTAACATATTGCCTGCTTACACTGTCGGTTATACTGGTGGAGGATTAAAAAGCTTTGTAACGGCGGGGGGGAGGTTGTAGTGGGTTTTTTTTTTACTTTTCTATATAAATGACACTTCATAAAATAGTAAACTCCTGAGCTATGTGGCTATTTCCAGATTATTTTTTCCTAGATTAGATGCTTGCAAAAATGCTTTCTTTTATGATGTGAAAAATTAGGAATTGCTGCTTCAGGAAGTTTTGTAGACATCAGAACAACCCTGTTCTAAATTTTTACTTCTCTATTTCTTTTTATGAGCTATAGCTCTTCTTAACATCTTTCCAGCTTCCTAATGTATCTTCATAATAATCTGTGTATGTATTTCCTGTTTACTTTTTGCTGTGTACTTTGTTTTGTGTACTTTCTCACATTTCTTTGTAGGGAAATAACACAATTTTGAGTGACAAAGGCACTAGTAATATATGTGGCAGCTTCTAAAATAGCTAAGAGTAGTTTACTTGTTCTTTAGTTTTGCTGAGCAAAGCATCATTGGAGAAAGATGTAGTGAGGAGTGTATGGAGTTAGGCGTACAAATTTCAGCACTGTAATAGGCTTAGAGTTCAGAAATGGAGAAAAATGGTTTGGCTCATCTTGATTGTTTTCTGCAAAATACCTTCTATTTCAGCTTGTCTTGTTTATTTCATCGGTGAGAGATAAAAGGGGGAACTATCTTCCTCACAAAGGTCACATCACAATTTAGCATTTCTTTATTAACCTGAAAGTTGAGCCTGAAGGTCTGTGTTTGTTCAATGTTGTGTTGCTCATGGTGTGAGTCTTCAGTAATAGTTGTGGATATATCTGCTTACTATTGACACATTTCTAAATACTTAGACTTAATTTAATTAACTGTGAAGATTTTGGACTGTCTGCTAAAATTTTAGGCTAAAATTCTGGGATCACCATTTTTTGCGTCAACAAAACCCCAACTCTTCAGCTTGCAGACATGAACACTCACTTTACACAGGTGAGGTAGATAAGAAGTGCTTTCCACATTTTACAGATGGGGAAATCTGAGCAATTAACTGACTTGTCTGAAGTCATACGGCAAGTCAGTGGCAGAGCCAAGAATGGAACCTGAACTATTTCCAGTCCTGTGCTCTAACCACTGCACAGCATCCTTCCCTTAGGTAATTTTCTGACATGATGATGTTTGTATTTGGTGTATATGGTAGCTTTGAGAAGAGTATCAAATCAGCTAAAAAAACTGTTAAAAATTTTATGCAGAAGCTCTTAGGTGTGTAATAAACCAGTAAATGGTTATAGAAGCATTATATGTGGGTTGCTGCTTTTAGTTTTGTGCTTCCAAAAATGTTAAAGCTAAGAAGGTTAAACTCCAGGGGAATGGGTTCTGTGATTGTATGTTTTTAGTTTACCTACTTCAGACTGTATGAGATGCCACTGAAAATCCTTTGTCACTGTTTTTCCAGGCAAAATAGTTGGATAACTTAAAGGTAGAAATTTGCAAAATTCAAACTACTCTTTTAAATGCACCTAAATCATTAATGCCTAATGATAGCATGCAGGTGCAGCAGGATTCCATTGACACAAATAGATGCCATGTGTATTCAAGGATGAAATTGGCCTTTAGAAATGTTGAATTGTTGCTGTCAGGATTGACAGCAATTTTAAAAACTTGAGTATGTTAGGATATAAATTACCCAAACCCAATTAATTTTCAGTTACTCTTTTTACTAGCATTGGCAAGCTCTGAGATTTGGACAAGATTGGACATGCTGACTGGAGTTAGAATGAGGCAGTCAAGCAGAGAATCTAAGAATGGATTACATTTCTGAGCAAATCTTAATAATGTAAAGTTGCATTATATTGTCTTACTAGTCAGAACACAGGAAGTTCCATATACAACCTTGGGATTTGAGAACAGAAAGTAGTCTGTGGTAATCTTCTGGTGGAGTGCATGTGTAAAATAATTGTAGTGGACGGTAGATTCAGACTAATACTTACTGTGCTTCTTAGCTTCTTCCATATTTTATCTGCACTATTTATTGGGGTTCTTTGGAGACCATTCCAGCTGTCTCTGGTATATTTGCCATCTATCAGCTTGTACCTAAACTTCAGAAGCAAAACAAATCAGTGTGGATATGAACATTTTGACACAACTGTTTGAATTTTTTCCACTTATATACTACTTATATAGAGAACCAATAAAATCGGCAAAATGTGAAGCAGCAACAGAAAGAGCAAGGAAGAACTGGTGAAAGGATAATCAAAGGATCATCTGCCCCATTTTTATTGTCAGATCTGTTTGTTCTACATCTTATAAAATGGCATTCAACGCAGAAAGCAGTTTTGAGGAGTATCTGAAAGCAAGGACTCAGTTTCAGGGGACTGGGTGATTGGCATGTCCACTATATAAAACATACATAAGACAATATGTAATTTTATATTCCTGTTATATATTACAAGTATTATACCAGCTTGTTCTGCTTAGCTTTTATCCAGTGTTGGACACTGTCATTTTGCTGACTGAATGATTTAGAAAAAGGTCTACTAAGGTACTTCACTCATTCTTGCAACACAGCCAAGCAATTTGGGTGAAAAATCAGGTCTTACCTAATAGCATATCTTGAGCAGCAAATTAAGGCATGAATTAAGCCTGTGAAGAATAACACAGTTATAGTTTTAAAATTTCATTTTCTTTAGGACTTTTGTACAACTGAGCACAATATGAAACTATGTAGGACTTACAGCAAAGAATCAGGAGGTCAGATTCAGGGAGAGAAAATAATTTACACTTTGAAGCTGCTGTATGCAGCATGATAGTATTTACAAGAGTTGTGAGTAAATGCATAAACCAGCCAGGTTAACAAAAACCCAAAACAACAACAACAAAAAACAAACAAAAAACCAAAACAAACAAAAAAAAACCCCAACCAAACCCAGAAGTATCTTAGACATCTTTCCTATAATTACCAAAACCAGTAGTATTTTAGACATATTTCTTATAATTATTCTTCAGAAATTTCTCTGTAGTGGCTTTTTCTAGAAGAGTAAGTTGCAATTCAAGGCACCGTGATAAGAAGGACTAGATGTAACCCTTGCTTATCTACCTAGTGAGTTCATGAATTTTCCATCAAGGATTCATGGGCTCTGAAACTAGGCAGCTAAACCACAGCTCCTTCAGTCAACAAGTATTATGGCTGCTTTCTTTATCCAGTTTATCAGTTAGATTCTGAATTAAAGGAGTACATGAGCTTGGCAGTTGCATCCATCCTTACGAAATCTTGGAACTCCTGTGTCCGTTAGGAGGTCACTTGTATATATCTGTGTTTCCTTCCTCCCAGTAAAGTCTGACACTTATTTAGTAAAGAACATTCTCCTCATCATGGCTTACTGTCTGTTGTCTGCAAAAGCAGAGCAATCTTTCGCTTGCTTGCAGGTAACAGCATATCCACAACAAACTGCTTTGTTCCTGATGCCCCAAGTAGCAGGGAAAGTGCTTATGTCCTGTATACTACCTTGATATAATCATAGCTCTTGAAAATTTCATGATGCTCAGTAACAGCAAAATCCATAAATACACTTTGGAGAAGGAGGAGTTCAGCTCAGTTGGTTTTGTTCAAGATTTTTAAAGTTGTCTTTGGGGTGTTACTGCGTTGAATCCTTTCATAGCACCTGGAGTTCTGTAGTGCTGACAGGCAGTCTCTGCTCCAGGGACTTTGTTGCAAATGTCAGGATATGACTGAGAAACAAAAAGTGATCATGTTTAAAGAGGAATAACATAGTTACTTTGTCTAAAACACTTGGGAAGAAGCACAGTTTATAAGATGGTGTTGTTAATTAAAAAAAAAAAAAAAAAAGTAATTTGTAGCTAGTATCTGCAGTATTTTTCTTGAGTAGAGAGCAGGTAATTCTGGACAACTTGAAAATGAAATAATTAGCTAGGTCATCCCAAGCTTAGAGATGTGAGGAGAAAACTAAATCAGTCTCCCTTTTCTTCTTTCTCTTGCTCTCTGGAATTGAACAGATCCTTTTTCTGCTACTGTTGATAATGTTGATGATGCCATTCCAAACCTAAATCCTTTCCTTACAAAAACTAACGATGCTGCTCATCTGTCTGTGTCTTCTGATGTATCTACTTTCACCAGTAGGACACCCACACATGAAATGTTTGTTGGTAAAGTACCATTTTAAACTAATTTCCTATTTCCTAAAAATTTTAACATTATTTTAGTTTCTAAAATACATTTTTGGGGCCTTTCAGAAACTAAAAGCTGGTGATTTGGGGCTGATTTTGTTCTGTGTTTGAATTTGATTTAGTAGCTGTACCATGAAAATGGTGTTAAAATCCTTGCTTGGCTGCGTAGATGGGATTCTAACCTGATGTAAAGAAACGTAGTTTTAGTTAAAACAGTTGCTTGAGTGCAGTTTTACAAAGTCTCTTGCACTTGGGAATTTTAAGGTAAAATGCTGCACATATCTGAGAAGAGAAAGAAAATGCTGCTATACTTTCTTCCTCAGATTGAAATGTTCTTTTTAAACAAAAGAGCGTAATCTTTTTTTTTTTTTTTTTGATAGTGGATGCTTTTGCCCCAGTCATGTTGTCATTAAGAAAGCTGAAAAATATTGAAGCATAATCTACTCAGACTGTTTAGCTGTGGGGCAATAAACTAATAATTCACCTGTTAAAAACTGTTCACATCTTACTTTGGGGATGGTTCAGCATGGCTGTCTTTCTAGAAATTCTTCTAACATTTGTGTTGATGCAGCTCATTGTAATTTGATTATTTTCACTATGAAGATTGTTTTCATAGACAGAAAATCAATTAATTACATGTCAGTTCTATTAAACAAAGCTAAGTTTAAAGACAGTTGTACACCAGAGGCTGTATTTATGCTGGTTGAACCCCACTAGAACTAATCAAAGAAAAATACAGACTCATAGAACAAAGAGGGTGTTTTTGTATCTCTGATACTTGTTAACAGAGATAAAACAAAAGGGGTGATCTCTATAGATATTCATACTACCTATACTTTGTCACCTTACCTAACTAGTTTTCTAGTCTGTCTTTAATGGAAAGACAAAGCAAGCAAGATAAATATATCCTTAAATATATATAAAATACTTCAAGTTGGTATTGTTGTGTGATAATCTTTTCCATGCTTCCAATGAATTTTTTATGATTCTTGTAAATGTAGAATGATTATTTGAGATACAGCTGGTTGTTTTAGTAGGATGGTTATTTAGTCAAATTAGTTTCCTCCATATAACTTGTTCTGCAATCACACAAAACGTTGTAGCAGTGCAGGGCTGTGAACAAGGACCCTGGTGGGTTTTTGTTCTCCTTGCTGGTCTTTGTAGTATTTATCACGTGACAGCTCTGAAGTCACTGGAAATGGATGGCATTGATGCATTGCATTCCCTTCCAGTGCCTCATGCTCTAAGGGTATATCTGGAACCAAAGGGTGGCCTCCTGACAGATTGATATGGGAAATGTAGATTCAGTTTTAGCTGTAGCACAATCAAGGCGCTACGATAATGTGGATGTGGATTTAAAATAACTCTTTCTGGTTCTTTAGATCACTACAATCCATTTACTCAACTAAATCCCTTTGTGACAACCAAATATGAATATACTTCAGGTATAAGAAAAATGCCTTGAAGCTTTTACACTCATTTCTTCCAAGGGTGTAAAAAATGGCATTTGATTGGAAAAAAAAAAAAATCATCCTAATATAGCTGTTCCTCTGAAACTGTGTTTTCCCCTTTTGTGTTAGAGATTGTGTAAACTTGTTTCTTACCGTCTGTCTGATATGTATTGATTTCATTCCATTGGTTCTATGTTATTAGACTATATGTGGATTTATAGACTGATGTGAAATTGAAGTTTTGAATAGCAGTTAAGCAGTGTATCTTGGTTCTCTTTCTGTAACTCTCCCTCTTCTCCTTTCCTGGCTTTCTCTCTTGTGTGATACTCTTTATCAGATTCTTTTTGTGGTCCTCAAGCTTACCCTAACGCTTCTCATTTCCGCAATGAGCCTTCTTCTGTAGCTGGTCTATTTGGAGGTAGGTAATGGGATACAGCCTTGCCACACACACAGAAGTTGGAATGTGTTGTGTGCCTAGAAGTAGTAGGCATGTTACTGACTACAGAACTGCCTTGTTGTGGTGGCTCCACCTATTACTCATGTGCTTGTGCCAGATGTGTGGTCACGAATGGTATGTATTTTTTCACTTTGTGCCAAACTAAGGCTTATTTAGTCTAAACATGAAATGAGTATCTCCCCATTTCAGGATCTCTTGTGCTACATGCCACACAAAAGACATGCATGTTTATAAGTACCTTCTCATCTTGCTCTACCTCATCGTTTTTAAGATACAGGGATTGGGATGTTCGTGCTGCTTATGGTGATTTTGTTGGTATATTACTCTTAAACAGTGCATTAAACTAGTGTTAAGCTTTGCAACAGAACAGGAGAAAGAAGTCTCTGCTGCATTAAAGTACTGGCTAATCATTTATACAGCTGTGTCATGTCTGGTTAGTAACCCCATACTGGTGCTGATTCTGGAACACTGTCTTGATAGTTGCTAAGAGGGACTGTGGGCTGTCCAAACTAGGTTGAACAGAGTGTGTCAGTATTGCTGCAATGCAAGGCTTAGGAGTACCTTCAGTAAATGGTTTGAGGAAGGCTTAGTTCTTTTTAAGCCCCATAAAGTCACATTTTGGTTGAGTGTCTTTGCATAAAAATCAGTGTGAGTCATTTAACAAAAGGTTAAATACTAAAAATTATTCTGTTCCCTTTGTTCCATATTCAAAAAGCAGGATTATTAGATTTTGTCAAGCCTTGACACTCAAAGAAGCTCCATTAAAAAACTGACCTTTGCACTTTTCAAAATACCTGTTAAACAACATGCCCTGAGTTGGTGGTTGATACCAAGAGTAGGATTCGATCTTTCTAAGACACTGATTCAAAGGAGTCCTGTATATTGTTTTGTCCTGGAGATGATCTCATCTTCTTAGTTTCATAAAACTTGAAACTTCTAAAATGTGAGAACAAGAAACTCAGCTTGTTTCAGTTGAGGCTGTTTGCTAAAGCAAAATATGAGCTATTGTAAGACAAGTTTTCTATTGGTACAGGCACGGTTTTAAGAGTTGCAGGACATCCCATCAAAGGAATTCCTATCTGCAGTTCAGAGTCTCTGAAATGGCTTGTTACAACTTGATGGTATATATGTCATAAAGATACTCATTTTGGCTTGTTGATTATTTACTCTCTCTTTTCCCACATTACTGCTTCCCATGTTTTGCTGTGTGCAGTTTACTTTGATTTGCTTTTAATGAAAACTACATTGTCTAAACTTTAGTGGTGGAGTTAGGAGTCTTATGTTCCTTTAAAACAAAAAGAAACAGGTAATCCAAATTTGGGGTTTTTTTCTGTGAAGTTTATATTCAAGAATAACATCCCATAGTTACTTATTTTTTTAGATGAAACATTATTTATTTCAGAAAAACAGCAAGATTGAAATGAGATGCTGTCCCCCACAAGTGAAACAAAATCTAAGAAGTGTTCTTTGTCAGTTTTTTCTACTCACTGCAGTGTTTTACTGCTGAAGTAGTTGTGATCCTTTTCTTTCTCTACGTCCTCATATTTTTGTTAGAAGCCAGAAGAGCTAGTTTTCAAGGTTGTATTGTTTGGGTTTTTTTGGTGCTTTTCATATAAAGCAATAATTACTTCTGTTATTGCCTGAATACTGAGGTGATGCACATGCTTGTGTGTGATCATATATAACATTAAAAAAAATACTACAAACAAATGGCTATTACCTTCTGTGTTACTGAACTATCACCTTAATGCTGCTGAACATCATCTGCAATGCTTCATACTGCAATAAATTTTCAGTGTTGAAAAATAATTGTGTATTTGTAGAACATAACAGGTACATGGGAGACAAATTGAGTAAGTTTAGACAGCACTAGGAGTTGAAATGTGGCTGTACCTCTCCATATCTTGCCATAATTTCTATAAATTTGACTTCAAAACATGGTCAACTGCAGAATGTGTGTCAAAAAATAAGAGCTATGAAAATGATTAAGAATGTCTAATCAAAGGCATTACTAGTTCAGGCATCTTGGGATGGTTTGGATCTCACTTTAATTGTGTCTAAGAGAATTGCTGGATTAATATAAAACATGGAGGGAATAATTTTCAGTCAGATAATCTTGAAGCAGATTCCACACTAGCCAGCTTCTTTTCCTGGAGAAGCATGGTGACTTTTCCTCAGTAATTTTATTGTAAGCATATGGTAAAAGAATAAGGAAGGTGTCAATAATTCATCCAGAGATTAATCAGGGGAGTGTCTTTTATGGCCTGCCTGTCCAGTTTTTGAAACAAAATCTTTCTTTGGAGGAGTAACTTCAAATAAAGACCAAATAAACTGCTCAGTGTCAGAGTGTAATCTGGACTATTGAGGTATTCCTAGTCTTTCTGCAGTGCTGAAATATTTATTTGGCTTGTCTTGCATGAAAGGTGGATTTGTGGGAAATGCTGTATAAAAACATACAATTTCTTTCTTTTTTTCCCCACAGGGTTCACACCATCTCCTGTTGCTCAACCACAGCCATCAGCTGGCCTTAATGTTGACTTTGAGTCTGTGTTTGGAAACAAATCTTCTAATGTTGTCCCAGATTCTGGTGGTAAGACACTTGCTAAAATAAATGATGTGTGTCTTTAAATTTATTTTATTCTTGAGATATAAATCTCTTAATCTGTATTTACTTACACTACTGGGACAGAGTTTCAGATGAAGAAAAGCAAGCTGTTTTTAAAAGGTCAATAACAGCATTAATCAAATAATTTTTCATTGCAGACTATTTCTATGCTCTGCTGAAATGTTTATAATGACTTCCTTCACTTAAATATTTTGTAAATTTAAACTACACACAGTTGAACAGCCTTCATTTTTATATGCTGTCAGATGAAATTAAGTCTGTATTTTTGGAATGTGGTTGGAAAAGGTAAAATTGCATCTTCATTTTATGTATCTGCAACATGGTTTTTTCTTTTGACATTACGATTGCTTCAAATGATCAGTTGTTACACTGTTAATTTGGACTGAAGTCATAGTTCTCTTTCTGTACTTTTGAGAATCTGGAAAGTAGATATTTTCTGATCTTTTGACATTAGACTTGATATGAGGTTTTTTTTGTAAGCCAGTGATTTGCTAAAAGCAAATACATGTTTTTGTAAGATTGGAACACTTTATATATTTTTTTTCTTTGTTTTATGTTTTAACTGCTTTAAGTCACTATGAATCTATTCCATGTAAAATTGTCACATAGGTTAAACCACTGAAGTGAAATCTTATTTCCATAGTAAGTATATTTTATCAAGAGGCATAATAAGTTTTGTCCGTCTTGTATAGAGTAACATCACCAGGTTAAATTTTGTATTTTATCCATTGTATTGACCTTGCTGTCTGTTTAATTGAATGCCATGACATTTGTGGGAGGCCTGTGATTCAAATCACTTATGTTTCATTCCAAGGCTTTGATGAACTAGGTGGTCTCCTAAAACCAACAGTGGCCTCTCAAAACCAGAGTCTTCCAGTTGCCAAAGTCCCGCCTAATAAATTAGTGTCTGATGATCTGGATTCATCTTTAGCCAATCTTGTAGGCAGTAAGTACGGAACCGCTAACTTGTAAATATTTACTGATTTCTTTTAAACAAACAGAATTTCAGTAGTCTCTTTTTTTCCCTTGTGACAGATTTGGGCATTGGAAATGGAACTACTAAAAAGTGAGTATGCTTAATCAGAAGTTGAGCATTTGGATTTTCATGATAGTAAATTTGCATGAATATACATGTTGAAACCTGTGCATAACAACTTAATGGTATCCTTTAGAGCATGTGTGGGATTGTACTTCTTGTACAAGGTGTAATGAATTGTTGAGAGCTGTTGGAAGGTGACTGTAGACTGAGTGGTAGTGACAGTGATAGCAGCACGCAAGGTGTCCTGTCTCTGAGTGCTTTCAGACTTTAGGTATATTAAAAAAATCAGTTCATCAAAATGTTTCTTTGTAGTTGTTGCAGGTAATCATTGCACTCCTTAAATACTTGGTGTCATCTGAGTGTGAGCAGAGCAGTATTAAAGATTGTGAAACTGCAACCTTGGTCTTGAGGCTGACCTTTAGACAAATGAATTTGGAAGCAGGGTGTGTGTGTTAAAGAGTAGTGAACACCTGCTGTAGCAGCAAAGTTGAGAAATGAGGTTGGTCAAGACATTTGAGTTAGGTTTCAAGACAGAATACTAGATTTCTGAATGATTTCAGAGTTGGCACAGATGGTCCCAATAAGCTTGAAATTTCCCAAAGTCAAATACACTAACTTACCTATTCTGGCAACTTGACTGAGGTGCTGAGGGGGCTCATGCTGAACATATTTTCTTACTTTTCCAAGCCAAAACATATTGTCACGAAACTTTTCATCAACTCTTTTGCTAAATGAGCTTCATGAATAAAAGAAGCCTCATTCCCAAGTGGAAAGGGTGTTTATCTGAGGAAGTTTTATAAGAAAGTCCAATGTTTTCTAACAGTTTTTAAAAAAATTTATTTGAAGTGATGTAAACTGGACTCAACCAGGTGAAAAGAAGCTAACAGGTGGTTCCAACTGGCAACCCAAGATTGCACCTACAACTGCGTGGAACGCTCCGACATTGGTAAGTAAATGCTCATTTTAAAATAGTGAGTTCCCTGCAATTTAGATCTGCAGGGTGATATATAATAGATGAATTTGAAAATGGCCTATAGTTACAGTAAAAGGCTGATAGAAAATTGAAGAAATGTTGGAGGTGTGTACTGCTGGGATTTGTTTTTCTTGGCTGTGTGATTCTAGTAAATAGTTTGTGATGTGACAGGAAAGTTTAGCACAAACTTCAGTAGTGTTTGAGCAGCCTCTCACATGGTGTGGTAGGGGCCTCTGGTTTCACTCATTGGACTTTTCAAGTGTACATAGAGACAGGACAAGGGCCAGTGGCTTTGAACTGACAGATGTCAGCTTTAGATTAGATAGTAGGAAGAAATTCTTTACTGTTAGGGTGCTGAGGCAGTGGCACAGGTTTTCCAGAGAAGCTGTGGATGCCCCAATTCCTGAAAGTGTTCAGGGCCAGAATGGAGGGGCCTCTGAGCAACCTGGTCTAGTGGAAGCTGTCCCTGCCCATGTCAGGGTGGTTGAAACTAGGTGATCACCAAAGTACTTTGCAACCCAAACCATTCCCTGAGTTTATGACATAAAACTCTGAATTCCAAGGAGTGAGGAGGCACTTTGCAGTCTAGAAAAGTGGAAATGTGAAAGTGCCCTTTGGGTGCTCTGATACATCATGCATCATTACATTGTAACTTGGCCTGCCCTGGGGGTGGGAACTGGCCCCACTGATTCTTAGAGAGGTGTCTGAGGCTACAGCTTTCTTAATGTACTTAACTACTGCTTTCCTGCCCCAGTGTGTGCAGTTGCTTTTAATCCATGTCAGTTTTGATAAGCAAGTCATACCTATTTTAACAGGTAGTATTGGTGAGGATTTCAGGGTAGCAATGTAGGCAGTGGGCTTTTAATTATATGTTAAGACTTTACAGAAGTAGTTTTCACAATGTTCACAGAACATTTTACATGTCAATCCTACTCACCCTTTCACCAATGACCTGGAGAACTGTACATGGAAAGAACAGGTAACAAGCTGCCCCCAAGGATTTATTGCATCTGCTCTGACTGGGGGAGGTTGAATCTGCAGTGTAGTAATGCAGCATTGAGGATTTGGAAAGATAGAATTTGTCTCCCTGGATCCACCACCTCTTCCCTATCAGATGTCCCCTGTCAACTCACTACATTTATTTAGGCAGAAATATGTTTGTGGATCTTACTGGAGGGTGTGTAGATACTGAAGAAATTTTAACTACTTACCTACTTTAATGACTGGTGGTTTGAGTTTACCTGTGTGCTTGAATCTGTTTAATAACTCATGTCTTATCTTGTGATAAGTCATTACATTTAACAGCTTTTATTATTGAGATACTGTTGAGACACTTCCTGTGAAACTGTTCTATAAAGATAAAAAACTTGAAAAAGAAATAATGAGGAGGGGGGAAAAGCTTTGTTTTTTTCTGCTGGTCCATTTATTGTGGAGTTGCTGCTGCTTGCTAAATAAATATGCTTTTGAAAACCTTTGGTAGTAAAGGCATATACCAAATAAATGGACTGTGCAAACCAGTGTCAAACCTAATAACAATGACAGTATCACAGGTGTGTTGTCTCAGTGAATGACTTGAATTACAAGAATGTGTTGGAGTAAACATTTAATGTATTTGTGAACTAAAATGCTATGTGTGTATATTCTGTTGTGTAAGTATTTGCTTCTAATCCAGTGTTATTGCATTATGTAATTGTTCTCCCTGGGAAATACAGAATGGCATGCATTTTCCACAATACGTAAGTGAAACAACCCACAGCCTTTTTGCAATCAACTGGCATGCTGATATTAACCAGTGCTGTTGCAGAATCTCATAACCTCCTTGCTATTTACACATTTCTCATTTGAAAATCTTTGGTGTGCCAAAAATTGAGCTTTTCCTAGCATACACAAACTTCATAGGTGGTGTGCAGGCTCTTGACTCGAATGATGGCATGGGAAATACCAAGATTATTTTTCCTTGCTTTAAACTGTACCATCTGCTGCCAGAGAGCTGGGGTGTGTGTCTGTGCTGCCTTTAATGCATTTGGTGAATTCTGAATGAGGATGAAAATATTGTGTTTGAATAACTGCATGAAACCTCACAGGCTTCTGTTATACATGGCACTTGATCCACATTTATGGTAGATCTTGATTTTTTATTTTTTCTTTTTAAGTGGGGAGAGACCAATATGTCATGAATGCTCATATGAAAAAAGAAAACTAATGCAGATAGTTTATAGAGGGCAAGAAATAACCTGTGCTCGCTGTCTGAGGAATGCAGGCTTTCATTTCAAAGGACTTTTTTCTTTATGTCAACAGTAATATTGGTCTTTCCCCGTATTCTGTTTTTATTCCAGGATAACTCTGTAACTAAAGGGTAGCAGGTCCATATATGAGCACTCAACAATAAGCTTATTCAGCATGTCTGTGTAGGTGTGTGTACACAAGCAACACAAAAAGTTGCAATTTTCAGGACAGCTTTGCCCACTGGCTGAACTATATGGCAAATATACTGTCCAGATGATTCTCTATCTGTTCTCATGGCAATTGAAATGCCAGTTGCACTGGCTCTACTATATAAGAAAAAGCAGCTGATACCTTAGAACTGAATTCAGAAGCACCTTTTCTGATGCCCTATTTGTGATGAAACAATTTATCTGCTTTAATTAATCCAGTATGATTAATGGTTTATCATTTGCCTCTTTTCTGTAGCAGTAATGTCTGTGTACCAAGAAATGCTTATAGTGTTTGTCTTGAATAGAAATCCCCACAGCAAAAGCATGAAAATTACTTTTTTTTCTAAAAGGGGACACTGGCAGGAGGTGGAGTGGATAGACAGCAGGCTATCTGAATATCTGTAAGCACTAGTTTAATCTGAAAAAAAAAAAATCCAACTTTTTTGTCCTTGTAATAGTTAATACTATTTTAGGAAGTGTATGTTTAACTGTAGAATAAAGAATATGGGTAAGAGATGAAGAACTATCTTTATATTTCTGAGAGTTATCAGCTGTTTTTCTACGTATGTATTGCCAAACTGTTTGAAAAACAAAAGTTTACCCAGGTTTTGTCTGTTGTCAGCAATTGTACTGTACCTTCATAGAAGTACATTAAGTACATCAGAGTGATAGAAATGTATCTGCCAAGTACTAAGAGGGCTTTTAGCATGTTCAAATTCAGTGAATGAAGTGAATGAGGGAGAGGGAGTGCAAACTGGCTATTCTTGTGAGAGTCTAATTTATATCAAAGCCTGCTAGGAGAATCCCCATAGTGTGTCCATCCTGGCTAAAGAGAATTCCTTGAAGTGTCAGCAGAAGCAATGGTAATTTGGTCTTTCAGTCTTTCAAATTCTCCCTTAAGACTCCTTGTGTAACATTACTTTTGATACTGAAATATAAGTATGTACTTCATGGGTTTAAAAAAGTGCTTCTGCTACATGAATATTTTCTCTCAACTTTCTATGAGTATTGTACTGTGTTCTCTAAAAAGGATGTTGAGAGAGTGGTACTTGCAGTTTAGTTCAGACAGCCAGAATCCTTACCTGATACAAGCAAAATACATTAGTAGAGAGTGCCAAGATGGCAGAAACTTTAGCTTAGGTATTGTATTCCATCTGAAATAATTAGGATACACTCTTAACACCAGACTGAAAATCCTTTTTATTCTTTGCTATGTTCCTAATAAGCTGAGTGCTGCAGTTGATCCTTAGAAAGCAATGTCTTACAGTATGCAGCTGATCTCTTCTCCTCTCAGTTCACCCCTGTTTCTCACACCAGGCACCCCCTGTAATGGCCTATCCTGCCACAACACCTACAGGAATGATGGGCTACGTGATGGTGAGTGGAATTACTACAACTTCAGCCAGGCACATGCTGTGTATTGTTTGATTGCTTATAGTTTGGTAGCTCTTGTTTTCCTGAACTGTTCTACTGAAGACTGAATTTCAGCTCCCATTCATTTATTCTTCACCAAATTATTAACTTCTGGTTTTCTGAACCACTTACATGATGTTTGTCTGAAATTGTCTGCCCTTCCTTACTTCACTTGTTTTTTTAATAAACTTCTCAAAATGGAACTAGATCATCTTAAAGGTCTCTTCCAACCCAAACCATTCTGTGATTCTATGAAAATTATCAGAGTATCTGTCCTTGGTGGTCTTTATTGGCATAGAAATAAGTGTATCGTAGAAGTTTATCATGTCAGTATAAATAGCTGCTTTCAGAACAGAAATGTTTTCTTGGTGAAGTGAAATCTTCCTTAAATACCTTCTGCTGAGGTTGGGGGCAAGTATCTGTGATGATTAATGATAAAAAAATGCAAGTTTGTGACACTGCAGTATGGTGTGGTTTTGGTTGAGAATTGGATCTCTTAGTGACAGTCCAGTACCTCAAGGCTTTTGACAAAAACCTTTTGCTCTGAAAATTTTTGTTCTTACCATAAATTTTAAAACATTTCTGAAATTATATGCCTTAGCTTTTCTTTTTAGTATGATTTTGATGCAGCACAGCTTTACTGAGTGAATAGAAGGCAAGAAAACTTCCTTCAAGCAGTTAGTCTATTAAATGCCTATCAGATTAAAGGGGGAAAAAAAGTTTGGTCGTATAGCCAAGTTGGTTTAATGACTTATAACTTGTATATGTGCAGTAAGTGAACTGCAGAATTGGCCAACTGTGTTCTTGAAGGCCTCTTGGGAGAATATCATATATCATATGATTCCCCATTATCCATCCATGAACTCCCATATTCTTCATCAAAGCTGTTATGGTTAAACTAACATTTTAACCATTCAAACTTGATCTACACAACTTTGCACTTGAGTCAGCAGCAGGGGAAGGTGACCTATGTGGTGTATGGGAAGTAATCTTTCTTATGTCAAGCATCTGTCATTGTGGGGTTTAAATGCCAGTGTGAAACAGGCACTGAAATTAAGGAGCTGTAGCTCTGTTACCCTGAGTTGCTGCTGCTTGTTCAAACACGTGCAGGGTCTGAGCAGGTGGGTGAGATGGGTCATTACAGAATGACCAGTGGGCTTCGTAGCTCATCCTGAAATCTGCCCTGGCTCAGTCAGACTTTATGCAGGACATTTACCATGAGCAATCTCTGAAATGTTTACTCCGTTTACAACCTATGCTGTAAAACCTTTTAGTTTTTCCTAAAAGCAGTGGGGACCATAGTTCTGAGGATGGTCTTCTCTACGTGCAGGCTTTTTGCTTGATGTGAGTGTGCTGGGACAGGCAGATTCCTTAGAGCTGTAGCACTGTGCATGGGCATTCCCTGGCTGCTGCTTCCTGTGTCTTCCTCAGGCCAGCAGTTGTTCAGTTGTTCTTATATTTTTTTATAGAGTGTTTTCATCAGGGTTGGTTTATTGAATGGGTTCACCCTGTGATTGCCCAAACAGCTGGTTGGCATGATAGGAGAAGTACCACCACCACCAGGATTAGTCAGGGAAAAGCTGCCTTCAGTGGGACTGCTGCTGGCTGTCAACCCAAGCCTGAGGGGAATGCCAAAAGCAGTGCCAGAGATGGGCATCTATGTTAAATATAACCTGACTTTTAAGACCATTAATACACATTAAACTCGTAATTTGGCTCAGATGGAGTGTTGGTAACACTTTGATTGCATAATGGCTTAACATTAATTGCACATACAGCTCTCAGTTTTCAGTTTTGTCCTGAACTCTATCAGCACTGCACTGCTATCTGTAAAACTGTGCTTGTGCTTTCAGAGGCAGTCAGGGAAGTGCTGTCTGACCTCGCATTTGGGAGCAGAAGGACCAGCACAAATGCTTGTCTAACAAGAGTTTTAGTGCTTTAGATCTTTGCAGCAAGAGATTGAATGGGCTCAGTTGTTATTGAGAGAATTCTTTGGAACGGCTCTAATGTTACTTTCTGGTAACCTTTATTTGAAGAATATTGGAGGGGGTTCTCACATGATTGCGTATCTCAGATATGACCAAGACTTTTCACCCATTTTGCCATTTTCCTTTATTTCCATAAAAACTTGCAATGTAATAATGATGTATGTGATTTCATGCTGTCTGGGTTTTTTCAGCCATCACAGATGGGAGGCATACCAGTAATGACACAGCCAACTTTGATATACAGTCAGCCAGTCATGAGACCACCAAACCCCTTTGGCCCTGTACCGGGAGCACAGGTGTGTATATTCAAATTATTGGTGCTGGGAATGAATTACACACAAGGCAGTTTCTTTAGAAGTGTATGTAATATGTTAATTTTATACATAGATATAATTATTTCCTATTTGTGTTGGACAAATTATTGCACAACCCCAGTGGTTCATGGGAGTCTTGCTTCCCATCTGCTTGTATCCATGTTGGCAGCAGCAAGTTTGTGTTATCAAAACAAAGAGGGTAGGGTTTTTTCAGGCATTGTTTTTCTGGGAATGTGACAGTGACAAAGGACAAGAAAAGTTGATGTCTGTGCTCTTTGCTGAAGACAGGCTTTATCCCCAAAGTCATGTTCCATGCTGCTTTACCCTCAGAGTGTGGCTTTGTGAGATTGGCTATTACAGCTTTTTCCTAAGTATATATGTCACTGTTCTTCCCCTTGTTACCCTTAAAAGCATTAGATTATAAAGTACCCATGGTGCAAGGTGTGTGCTTGTATTACAGCATTTTGCAGGGGCTAAACAGGGTGTGTGTAGTCTTTTATGTCTGTGACTGCATTAGATGGTTTTGAAAAGATTATGGAACCAAACTTGGTGAAACCTCAGCCCAACACCTGGCTGTTGGTCCTGACCATCTCAGTGGGAGGCACAGGGCACATCCATCTAGTTTTAACCATGGTGGTCTCCTGTGGGTTTTGTGTTCCTCCGTGGTTTTGCAGGAGACTGCATTTGCAGCACAGTGAAGATGTGCAATAGCCAATACCCATCTACCTGGCCTTTCCCTGTGAAGTGCTACCTTAAATGGAGTGTTCCTTAAAATCCCCTGGTTACCTGCTTCTGGGGATGTGTTGTGCCCAGGTTCATTACCTAACTCACTGGAATTAGTGTGCCAAAGGGCCATTCTGAATTGACTGCATCAATACTGGAGTTAAACACATACCTGTTATTGGTTTGTTTTACTGTTTATTTTACAAATGTCTGTAACTGGGAAATTTGTCTTAACTCACTTTTAGAACCCAATAGGCATCTGAAAAGAGAGGTTCTTTTTTTACAGTGGGAAAAACATTTTAAAAAGTAGGAGAAAGAGGGGATGGATAACCTTGAACACGTTCATACTATTTTTGGAAAATTCTGAGATCATTAAGACTTTGTGTTTGTGAACTGCAGTTAGAGGCAGAGCCAAGTTTAGCTGGCAGACTGAAGCTCCAGGATTAGCAGTGTGGTTTTACTTACCCATCAGATGTTTCTTTTTCAAAGTTCACTCTGTACCTCAGACTTCCATTTGAAAAATGAAATATATTGTGCCTGTGTTTTGAACTTACTATAAGGAGCTCTATAGGTGACTGTTTAAAAACATTCATGTATAACTTCACCTAGGTATAGGTTGGTGTAAGTGCAGGGTTTGGGACTAGACTGTGGAGGGAAGAGAATTCAGCAGTAAGCTGGAACTAAAAGGAACCTCTCAAGCATTTTTCAATGCCTCAGTCTGATCCTTTAACAAGAAGGATTCTGCCGTGTGCTGCCAGTGGGTGGTGTGGCCATTGTCATCTTTAAAATACAGCCTGGTGGATAGATTTTTTTTTTTAAATATGTTTTTTAAAATGCTTTATCTGAAAAGGATGCTGTTAGATTTCTTTTGCTGGAAATGCAGTTCTCAACTGACTTTTTCTTGGACTTCTGGGAGCTGCTTTGCGCCTTCACTGTCACTTAAATAATTTGGTATTTTTCACATGGGTTTTATACCATTTCAAGAGGACAAATAGTTTTTATGACAGTTTTTAAATAGTGACCAAGTAAAAGGATCCTCGAGGATAGGATTTTTTTCCTACATTAAAAAAAAAAAATTTGAAGCAATCCTTAAAAAAAAAAAACCCGCCTACCTGCCTGATTCATTTATGAGAAGGTACGTGGGTCTGAATACCTCAGTGAGCCTTTCTGCTTCATTTGACATTACAGGGCGTGGCCTAGGTTGAATCCCAACTGGCTGTCAGAACAAGAGAAAGAGGAATTAGTCACAAGTGAGGTGTGTGGAGCTATATTTAGTCTCTTATCTGACAATGTTTGGCTCCTGTGAGAATTAATTTCGTTGAAAACACACCCTTTGAGTCAGCATTTGCTGTTACCAAGAAGGGTTTTCCCTGAGACACATAGTCTGTGTTGCTGGAAGGTGTTGAGTTTTCAGAGGCCTGACATCAGTAAAGCATCTTAAATGAAACAAGGGCTGCATGTGAGAGCTTCCCCATACACAGCAGAGTTTATTAATGTAAAGCCACGGAGGGAAATTACACTTTTATCACACTGAAATTACTGTGTGCTGTCTTGAGGCTCTTCTGAGAGTGTTTTTCGCAGTTTAAGTTTAGTTAATACTCCTGTTGTGCCAGAAATAGAAAAAGGAAAGTAAAAGAAATAGAAACGTATTCTTGGGGTAAGTAAACAAATCTTACAGAATAAATAATGGTTATCTGAAAGGTGCAGAGCTCAGACTGCCCACATGGATCACTGTAAACACCATTATTCTGATACTGGTTTTGTCCATGGCATCATCACTGGCAAAAACTAAACTGTTTTTCATATTTACTTTTAAAGCACCAGATTATATCACCTCCAGTCTCTCAATAGATCTTGGGTGTTGTCTGCAGTAAAGAAAGCTGAAGGTACTTAAAAGCATGATGACAGATATGAAGTTTTTGCCAAATTTTTTTTTGCAAAGTTGTAGTGAGTTGAGAACAGACTGGGAAAATAGACGTGTTAGTGCTGTCCAGTTTCTGTATGAATTAAGCTGTTGTTCCTAACTTACACTCTTAAGGAATAGTCTTAATAAATACATTTTTTCTATCTCTAGATATACCTGTTTGGTTCTCTTCCAAGTGTTCTCTTTACATGCTTGCAACTTTTTTTCCTAATTGTTGCAATTAAAAGCAAAGGTAGTTTGGTTTTTGAGGGCAAAATAATTTAAAATAATTGAGAATTAAACTAGAACAGTCGCTTCTTTGAAAATCTGAGTGCAGAAGGCATTCCTAGTTTTGAAAGGTGTGTCATTTTTCTTTGAAAATATTTGTCCTGCATTAGGGTCAGTATTTCCTACCTGAGAAAGAAATAAGTTTTCATCATGATAAAACAGTGGGCATTACTCACTGCAGACTATTACATGGTGCTATCTAGAACCATTCTCCAGTGAGAATGGTTGGAGTTGTTTGATTACATTGTAGCTGGTGAGCAGGAAGTGTGTGTGTGTATCTGAGGAGGGGGCAGGCTGATCAGGGGTTCGAGCAGAGGGGTGGCAGATGTGGTACAGTACAGCAAATGCAGAATGTTCCAGACGAGCCAGATCTGACTGATGTACAGGGGCTGGAATGTGGCTGCCCATCCCACAGCCTGAGTGTTGCAGTGTGCAGCAGCAGGGCTTGACTGTTAAACCAACAATGGTGTTGTGTTGGCCAGTATAAAAAAAATGGTACAATCATGACAAATCCGTGTGCCATCACATGGTCTGATGTGATTGTCCCCAGAAGGACATAGCCTTAGGAGGGGGAAGCAGATGGGTAGTGCGAAATTTTATATTTAAAACAGGATAAAGAAATCACTCAGCCTACTGTTAACATCTGTTGTAACATTGCAGTTGTTAACACAGCCAGTTGTACAGGGCAAGTAGCAGGAGTGATCACCTGGGTGATGGAGAATAGTAAATGGGAAAATGAGTAAGTTGGTTTGGTGGGTGGCTGTGTTTTTGGTTGTTTTTTGGCTGGATGAAGGCAAGGGTTTTTTTGAGGGGTGTTTGAAACTGTAAGAAGAGGGTATGAAGTTCAGGACAGACTTGTGCCAGAAAGTAGAACTTATGGATGCTTGCTTTGTCACATTGCCCCTAAAATATACACTAAAACAGCTTGACAGACGTGTTTCATGGCAAAGCAGAATGTAGCTAATGATGGGAATCAGCCCAGTGCTTGCTTATGGATGGGTTCTTAGGTTTTACTGTGAGTCCAGGGAGCTTTGCCTTTGTTGGAGGCAGTGAGAAGTGAGGCTGATGTTGGAGGTGAGACTAAACTGAGCAGTGCAGTGCATTTCTCATCACACAAGCTCTGGCCAGTAGGGGCACCGAATGCACAGCTCCAGTTAGATCAGCACTAGAGAAACTGATGGGCGATGCTGTTGTTTTAAATGCTTCTCCTTAGAAACTGCTAAGGTCAGTCCTGGTTTTCAGTTCTATTTATAAACAGTCATCTGGAGAGGTGCAATATAGGAAACTGACTATACTTTCCATGTATTGTTTTTAATCATCTTTTTTAATAATTAGAGAAATCTTGTTAAAATGTATATTTACTGCAGGATGCTGTGTCTTGTTGGAATTTAACTGTGGCATCTAGGTAAATAGCATTGTCAGGTTTTTTTCCTCAGATTTTAACCTGAACAGGCTTTCTGAAATTTCCCGTGTCTGGTTATGTGCTCATGTTGCACAAGTGACTCTAACCTACCAGTCTTCCACACTGCTTTCAAACTGGGACATTACTTTGGACTTGATATGAGTTGGAGATTTGCCAACTTAGTTTGATAGGACTTTTAATATGTGACTTCAAGGCATTTGACCATGAAGAGGAAGAATGTCTCCTGAAATCAAGTGGCTGCAGGCATGTCTTGCTGAAGTTAGGACCATTGGACCATATCACTAGTCTGCCTCAAATCCTGGAGAGTGGTGGGGTGTGCTGTGCTATGGCTTTCCAAAGGGAAGAACCAGGTTAAAGAGGGGAAATTCTGACATCCTGAAGCTGCTTCTCAAGCATTTCCCATTCTGTCTCATGACTTTTCCATAATGTATTTATGGTGACTGGATCTGAGTGCCCCATTGGGAGTGGGGTTCCGGGAGGAGATGAAGATTTCAATGCAGATCAAGCACGTTCTGGTCCTGAAAGAAGTCCTTCTGCTCATGTGGTTTTTGAGATAAGACATTCATGTGAAAAATTTAAATGTGCAATGGCAATATTTACACTCTGAGCACTTCTGCAAGCAACTCCCATAAGCAGATTCCCTGTCATGCATAGGTTGGCAGGTGCCTGGCATTTCCAAAGGAAAAGGTCTTCATGCAGTGTTTTTTGCCATGGGCATGGAGTGCAAGTGACTTGGTTCTTAACAAACTGTTCCAGTGAAGAACCCAAACTGGAGGATGCTGACTTTGATTTGTAACTGCAAAAACATGCATGTTATACCCAGAGGGAGGGCAAACAGGATTTAATAAATCACCATTTATAATGGGAGAAGTACTAACACAGAAAGAAAAATAAATCAACAAATTACAGATACTCCTGCAAGTACAGCCTGCAGATTATTGGTCCTTCCCAGCAGTAGCAGCTGGAATGCCAATATTACCCACCTCTAAGTTATGTGCTTTATATGACTGAGTTTGTGGTGTGGTGCTTTAGGTACATGGCTGTAGGGTGCAATTTTTGTGAGTGTACAGACTATCAGTCACAGTCTTCAGTTTTCACCTAAAACAGCCACAGTAGCAGTTGAAACTCTCATCTTTTTTCCTTTTTTTTCCCTTCCTACTCACAGAGTATCCCATGTTCTCCTTCTAGGTCCCAAATTGAGAATTATCTATTATCTGATGTCCAGCCTCTTTTTGTATGCATCCTGTTATGACACAAAAATATGCTGAGAGCTGTTCCTTCTGGAGAAACCATCTGGAAAGCTGCCATGCTCTGGCCAGACCCCAGTATCATCTCTCCCTGCCAGGCTGTAGTTTTCACAGTAAAGCAGGGACAGAACTAACCCGTTTCACAGGAATCCGGCTGAATGTTTTATATCTTCTTTTGAAGAAAACTGCTGTGAAAGTGTGAGGTTATCTGCTTGTTTGGCAGATGCTACTGGCGTTTCCTTTCTGGAGGGTCATGTCTGGCTTGTTTCTGCATTACACCAACCATTGAAGAGGCTTTGTTTTCCATATGATCAAACACCTTGTTTTAATAGTTGATTTCTGCCAAGTTTGCTTCTTAACCTCCCCTTGTCCTTTCATTACATGTTCAGCTTTCATATTCTGTCATTCTGAGACCTTGTTTTCTTTTTCTTTCCCTTTCTCTGTCGTCTTTCTTACTAGCTGTCTGCAGCATCCAGCCCTTCCAGTCAGAGTCCTCACAGAGCCTCAGGAAAGGATCCCTTTGCAGAGCTCTCTCTCCAGGATTTCTTGTAGAACAACTTAGGTATTGTCCATTATTCTGGGGCCATGTTTGTGATATGCAACAAAAATAAAGTTCTAATTCAAGTTTTTTAATATGGCTAGAACTGTTTCTGAAGGAAATAAACCCAAATCTTGTTGAGTTGGAAGCACTGTGGAAGTGACTTGGAAACTCTATGTATTTAACTTCAGCAGTTTAAAGGCTGACTGAGTGCTTTTGCTTCAGTCCATTGGAAATGGAACCAGCTCATGTGGTACTTGCTGCAGCTAGGGAGAAGGAACTGGTGCTACCTGGTATTTACCATCTCATCAGGACAATGTTTGGAGTTCCCCGTTAGCAGCAGAGCCCTGAGCACTGCTGGCAGAGTGCTCCTGCGCTTCCCCGTGGCTTGAGCAGAGAGTTCCCTTCGTGCAGGAAGGAGGTGCTTGTTTCACATGTGCCAGGGATCCATTTTGGTACAGAGCTGCACTGGAGGAGTTGTGTTGTTTGTTACCAGTCAGGAGCAGGTGGGAACTAAATAGTAAAATGAGTGAAAACATGAAAAAGAAATTCAAGAATTCATAGTATAGAGTAGGCTTATTGCACACACCAGCTGCTTTTCTTTGTGCACGTCCTCTGATTCAACATGAAGAATGACCC
>JACBWW010000629.1:3465-27555 GCA_020086605.1 Lanius collurio | reverse complement strand
CACTGACCACGGACAGCCTGGAACCCTGGGCATTCCTGGCTGGAAAAATGCAGCCTCTCACCAGCCTGGCAGCCAAATGTGCATTGAAATATTAATGATGAGGAGGGTGAAGGAGAATTTTGCATCCTCACCCACTGAAATCGTCACAGCTTCTGTGGCTTTGGAGTTTTACTACAGCTCCAGCTCCTGATGTAATTCAATCAAAAATGAACTGACAGGGAGGTGGGGGAAAAAAAGACACAAATCCTTAAATTCCATATAAAAATAGATAAAAGCAACTGGCTTAAAGGATTTGGTTGAGCCTCATTTAAGAACTTTTTTTTTCTTTTAAAGGAGAAGAAAATGAATTTAGTGCACACAAACTCTTTTACTTCGCTCATCAAAGGGTCACAAATTTTCCCTCAGATTCAGATCAGAGCAAGATTATAAAGGTCACAGAGGGGAAATAACCTGGATAGGAGAGGTGGGAAGGAAGGGCAGCTGCACAATGTCCCCAGCACCCTCTAATTATGCTTCCTTCTGCTTTCCAGCTCTCAAACAGAAGGCAACGTTTGAAATAATGCATCCATTAAGATACCTTCAGTGCCTGTCAGATCTGCTCTAAGAGGATTCTGCTTCTTGCACACTGGTAAGGTTTTTATATTCATAAAATTCCATCAGAGCAAGCCAAAAAAAAATAAAAAAAAAGAGGAAAATGTAGTTCTGGAATGGGGCTGGGCTGGCAATTAAAGTTCTGCCCTGTGCTGGCAAAGGACCCAGGCGTGGCCACGTTGGCCTGTGCCTCTGTGGGGGGATGTTTTACCGAGTTTGGGCATATCCAGGGGCTGCCAGGTGACAGTGTTGAACAAATCTGAAATTCTAAGGGAAGGACATGGCAATGTCAGGGATATTTGGGGTGCTGGGGCCTCACTGTGGAGTTTGGAGCCATCCAAGGCAGCGGTGCCAGTTTGGCCAGGAGGGAAAGGGGGATGTAGGGGACTTAAAGCAACACTCCTGGAATGATCAGGGATTTGCTTCCTGGCTTTTTTTTTAATTATTATTATTTTTTAAGCTCTGCTGTGCTGTCCCTTTGCCAGGCTCTGGGTGTGGAGAGGAGCTGGGCTGTGCTCCTGCTCCTTGGGCTGATGATGGGCCAGTTCTCCTTCCTGCCTCTCAGCTCCATCCAGTGCCAGCTCCTCATCCTTCCCTCACCCATCCTTCCTCCATCCCCACAGCTCTGGGGATTATTTTGGCTCTTGCTCGTGGTTTCAGGTGCTTTATCTCAAATTCAGTGTTGGGCTCTGGTTTCAGGGGTTCCCCACCTGTCCCTCTGTCCCGTGACCAGGACTGGGGGGAGAACAGAGCTGTGTCAGGGGAGGATGAGGTTGGATAGAAGGAAAAGGTTCTTTCCCCAGGGAATGGTCACAGCCCCAAGGCTGCCAGAGCTCCAGGAGGGTTTGGACACCACTCCCAAGCACAGGGTGGGATTTTGGGGTGCTTGTGAGGGGCCAGGAGTTGGATTCCATGATCCTTGTGGGTCCCTCCCACCCAGATACTCTGATTCCCTGGAGCTGTCCCTATCACAGATGTTCCCCCCGACACCCCGAGGTCCTTCAGAGGAAGTTTGTGTTGTGCAACCCAAAACCCTGAGCATGCCCTGCAGAGATGAGAAGCTCTGGGCATGAGCAGCATTGTAAAAAGGGGCTGAATATTTTCTGGGGATCCATGAAATGCCTTTTCCATGTGATTAAATCTGCTCTCCTGCCCCAGAGCTGCAGCTCTGTCTCTTTGCACAGACAGAAACCACCTCTCCCTTCTCTTTGCTTTGATTGTTTCAGTCTGGATCTGTCAACAGAGGAGTGCCAGCAGCCTACATGGGCAGCAGTTTTATTTAACACGGGGCCTTTTCCTCCTCACCACCGTTTTTCATTTAATCTTTCAAAGCCGTAATTATCTAATATTAATGTTCTCATCATCACAACGCTCACAGGAAGACAGTGGGGCTTTTGTCCACAGAGACAAAGATCTCTGAAATTAATATAACACTTGTACAGGACTGATTTCAACCTCAGAGTTGCCCTCAGCCAGAGGGACCAATCTAGTTAAAAATATCTGCTGCTAATTACCCAAAGAGCCGTAATTCAGCTGGAGGATTGAGTGAAATTGTCCTTCACACGTCACAGCCACCTACAAACCCTCCCAGCCCTCATTGTTTTTCTGTGGCTCCAGAAACACATCGTGGTTTAACCCCAGGCAGAAACCCAGCTCGTCCCGAGGGTGGGATGGGGGAGAGAGGTGGAGGAGGAGAGGTGAGAAAACTTGTGGGATGAGATAAAGACGTTTAATAGGTACAGCAAAAGCCAGGCAAGCAGAGGAAAACAGGGAATTCACTCTCCACATTCCATCATCAGGTGTTCAGCCATCCCCAGGGTGGGCTCTGAACATCCCCTGTGTCTTCTTCTTCCTCCTCCAGCTCCATGTGCTGGGAGAAAATCAACTCCATTCCAGCCAAAACCAGCACAAAAAATTGAGATATTTGATACCTGCTCCAGGAGGGGAAGGAGAAGCTGGCACTGAGAGATGCAGAAATGGGATCTGTTTTAGTACAGTGAGGAATTTGCCTCATCCCTGGAAGTGTTCATGGATAGGGTGTGGAGAATCCTGGTTTTGTGGAAGATGTCCCTGATCACGGCAGGGGGGTTGGAATGAGATGAACTTTGAGGTCTCTTCCCACCCAAACCGTTCTGGGATTTGGGAAAATGGGAAAAGGTCTCACCCACACCTTCCTTGAGAGGAGGTGGTGGCCACAGTGGGAGATAAAAACAATAATTAAAGGCACAAGGCTTGGGGCTGTGAGGCTTTGGATGTGCAGGATGAAGTTGCCTTCCTGGTGCAGATGGGTGAGGAGCACAGAGCTTTAGTCTTGGTTTTACCTGCCCTGTGCTCCAGGAGTGTGGGGAGAGCTGTGACACCACGAGCTGACCCAGGGGAATAGCCAGGGTGGGGAGAGGGGAAGGAAAAGGCTGAGTCCTGCTCAAAGCAGCTCCAATGGGTGTTTGGTATCTCCCTGGATGGCTCCATATGGCCCAGCCCACGCAGCCCTGCTGGGAGCTGTGACAGCCCTGGGAATGTGAGGCACGACAGAGGCAGGGGTGGGAGCCAGGGCCTTCCCCCCAGAGCTGCTGCCCTGCAGGGGAACAGCTCCAGGGATCCTGTGTGGCAGGAACACAGAGCTGCCTCCATGGGGATGTGACAAATCCGCTCTGGTTTGGGGTTGATTCATCAGAAGCCAAACACTTCCTGTAAAACTTCCCAAATATCCCATAAAAATCCAGAGTGACAAACCTCTTTCTCTTATTTTTCATCTCCCTTCTTTTCTTACGTGGATGAAAAAGGGTTTTACTGGAGGAAAACATCTTTGATGAAAAAAATATCGACTTCTGTGCTCTTTCTTGCACATCATCTCTTCTGTCTCACCCCCAAGGTCAGACTCAGTGGATTTGTGTGGGATTAAAGCCCAGGGGAGGGAATTCAGGAGTTTTACCTGGACAGGTGTGGCTGTGGCCACTCAGGTGCTCTATTTTAGGGCTGGGTTTTGCACCTCCCCTGAATTTGTGCAGCTCTGCTTGGCTTGTTTCCACCTGTGATTTTTTGGAAGGCTCCACATTGGGAATTTCTGTGCTCCTGGCAGCCTTTGCCTTGTCCCTCCCCAAGTGCTGCCATCAGGCCCCTGTGCTGATCGTGTGGTGCAGCCAAATCTCCACTTTCCATCCCCAGCACAGCACCAGGGTCAATAATTAAAGTCCTTTATTCTCCTCCCTGACATAGCCCAATCCTGGAAGTAATTGGAAGCTCCCACAGGCCACAAGAAAGTCTGGAATGGCTGCTGGTCCCATTAATTTCCTTTACATGTCATCAAGACAGGTGCAGAATGAGCCTAATTAAGCTCTGAGCTTCAGAAAAATGAAGGAGCTGGGTTTTTGGTGGGTTTTTTTTTTAGGAATCCAATCCTAGCAGCTGATAGGTTTGGAGGGGAGAGAGGAGGGAAATGCTGGATAACTGGAAATGTCTTTCTAAGGACAGGAGGGAAGGAAGTTGAGAGCAGGAAGGTCCAAGCCCCTGATGCCTGAAGGGTGACACCACAGCTGCTTTTGGGGTTGCTGCAGAAAGGAAGGGGGGAAGCAGTAAAAAAATGCCTCCCTGCTGGAGGAGGGAAGGGAGAGATCCCTGACTATGCCAAAATTGCATCAAAAGGTCTGATTTTTGTGGCATTGCTATAAGAGAGCTTTGGGAAAAAAGAGCACCACTGAGAGGGAAGTCCATGAGCGTGCAGATTTTGTGCCTGGAATTGTGGCAGATGAAGATTTGCTCTGGGGATCTGTAGCTCCAACCCCGGGCTGTAAATGCCCCAGCCTGGTATTTAGGGACTTATTTTTACCTCAGTATATAATCCTAAATGTAACACGATCACGGAAATTTACACTTTTTGGCCTGAAATGCTCTTTTTAAGGGGATATTTTTGCTTCCCCCTTACTCCTCCCCATCCCCAGCAGCTGGGCTGCCTCTACCCGGTGTGACTCAGCCACTGAATGAACCAAACAGTCCCAAAAAACCCCGCAGCACACAGAGCTGGAGCTGTTTGATCAATCAGAGGGGAGGGATGTCAGTGAAAAAAGCGGATTTGCTGCAGCACCACGAGCTGCTCGGAGCTGGGATGTGCTGGAGCTGCTCTCCCACATCCCAGTTCCAGTGGGAGCAGCTGCTCCTGGCTCTGGGAGTTCAGGAAGAGCCCTGGAAGAGCAGCAGCAGCAGCTCTGAACAGCCTGGGCACCACAGGAGAGAGCTGTGGGATGCTTTCAGATGAGCCCTTAATTAATGAGCCCATGCAGAGAAGTGGTGGCTCCAAGTGCCCTCCCCTGCACTTTGTCTGAGTCAAATCCTGGGGAACCCTGTGGAAATCCAGCTGCTGGATGTGAATTCCTGGCCTTTGTCAGGGAGTCTGTCAAGGCAGCCTTGCCACAAAGTGGTTCTTGAGCACAGAGATCCTCACCTTATCCTGAGGGTGCCAGGGTGGGATCTGGAGCCCAGGAGAATCCCTAAAGCTGCAGCCAGCCCTCCCTCAGGGAGGGAGGAGGTTGTCCCTCACCCATCCTCGGTCCTGTCGTCCAAACTGGAGGTTTTTAGGTGGGGTATTGGGAAGGAATCCTTCCCTGTGAGGGTGGGGAGGTCCCAGGGTGGATTTCCCAAAGGATGTCCCATCCCTGGAAGTGCCCAAGGCCAGGTTGGAGCACCCTGGGATGGTGGAACGTGGTCCCTGCCCATGGCATGGGGGGGAATGAGAAAATCCCTTCCAAGCCAGGCCATTCCATGACACCAGGAGAGGGATAAATGGATGTTTGTCTTTTCCAGATGAGCTGCTTTGATGGTTTTTTTTGGAGATGACATTAGCACAGCCAGTCAGCTGTAACCTCTGGGCAGATCCAAACCCTGCTCGAGCAGCTGGCTGGGAAAAAACAACCACTGAGGTGTTGCTAAATGATTTCATTTCCTTCCACCCCATTGTTTGGAGGTCCTTGTCAATGAGGAAGGGGGAAAAAGTTTAATTTGCACTAAAACCGTGTTCAGTGTCTGGGTCTCGGTGCATCTCACCAGCACAGATGTTCCTCTGTTGTTCTCCCTTGAATAACTTTGTGAATTAAATTGGGAATTGGGTGATTCACAGCCTTTAGAGCCTATTTTGGGAGGAAATGAGCAGGCCGTGGTGGGGCTGTGTGGGCTGGATTCACACCTTTGTGTGGCTCCTTCCTTCTGTCCCTTTGCTGGATTGCAGCCTTGGAGCTCATCCCAACCATCCCAATCCCTCCCCAGGATCCCCCTCCCAGACATTCTGGCACTCAACTCCCTCCCAACACAGGATTTGCTCCATGAATGCCCAAGTTTTACCTCATTTTTTGCAAAATTTGGCTCAGTTTTTCCATTCCCTCATTCTCCCAACCCCACAGCGCTGCAGAGTGAGATTTTCTACTCCCTTTGCTAAAAATGACCCCGTTCCCTCCTTACCCCTGCAAGGTGTTGTCCCAAAGGGAGGGACACCCAGGACACAAATCTTCACACCTCCACCTTCTAAATGGGATGTTCAGGGCACCAGAGGTTTTCCCTTTGGAGTTTGTGGCCTGGCAAACCCCTTTGGGAACATTTCCTGCCCCCATGACACCTCCCAGACAGACAGCACTGAAATAAAAAGGGCAGGACTGATGGTCCTTTTTAAGCCTTTATTAAAAGTGATCAGCTCGGGTGGGGGCCCTGCCCAGCTTCGTTGCCCCAGCTTCGACTTGGAGGAGGAGGAACTTCGGCTCTGCCACTCCCTGTGATAGAGCCGGGCCCTCGAGTGTTCCTCAGGGGCCGGGGCTGTGCACGAAGGTGGATACGGAGGGGATGGGGCTGATTCGCCGTCCTCAGGGCAGTGGCTCCAGCAGACTTTTTTGTTACGGTGACTTCTTGGAGAACTCAAAAGCTGGCCAGGCAGTAGTTGCCTATAGAGTAGCCTGGTTCATTTTTCTTGAAAGTTTGTTGGCTCGTTTTAAATTATTATTTTTTTAGGGGTTTTTACACTCCCAGGGGTCTTTTCAGCTCTAGTTTGCATATTCAGCCCCTTTTCTTCTCTTTTTTTTTTTTTTTTTTTGTCTTTTCCTTATCTACTACTCTCCAGGCAGGCCAGCTTCGGAAGGGGTAAGGAAGGAAGGGTCATAAATTCTTGCCTTGGAATGCAAGGTCTGATAAGCTGGTTTCTTCACAACGACGTGAGGGTTTCTTTCTTAAACTACAAGAGAGATCCTAACTTACAAAGCTACAACAAAGCACAAAATTACATTCAAACAAAGCTACAATGTAGTACAAAATAAATGGATAATTGTTAAATTGATAATCTGGTCCCTTATTTATAACATTGATGCTGAAAGATTTTGGCCCAGAGATGGTGGGGATGCTCAGGGCACCGAGCTCAGGGGTTCGACAGCTTGAATTGGAGAGCCAGGATTGTCTTGGTGAGGGGAATTTTGGGGTGGAACTGAGGAGTGCTCCCTCCATGGATGGGGTCTGAGGGGAATGCTGCCCCTCCATGAAGTCAGAGAGGAAAGCAGGGAAGGCTGTGGGTGCCTGTGGTCATCCAGGAACTGGGAGAGGGCCTGGAAGTTGGAGGGGGTTGCAGGGGAGAGCCCTGAGCCAGCCCTTTGTTGGAAAATACCCAACAAAGCCCTTCAGGTTGTTTGTTCCCTTCCCCTCCTGCCTTTGATCTCTCCCCCAAAGCTGTGCCTGCTGGAAAACCTTTCTCTGCTTGCTCAGCCCCGGCCAAAAAGCCCCAGATGGGCACAGGGGGAAATCCTGAGCACAGCAAAGCAAGAGGGGACAGTTTGGTGCTTGCTCACTTGCAGAGTTTGTACTTGGCTTTATTGGCTTTCTCCCCTTTACACCCAGACAGGATCTGCTTCAACTTCTCCCAGGTTTTTTCCTCCAGCACAAATTTCAGAGCTCCTGGCTCTGTCCCCCTCCTGCCACTGACTCAAACCCTGCATTTGGCCAAAGCATTTCTCTGCTGTTTTGTCTGGGATCTCTCTTGGGACAGATCCACAGATTCTCCAGGGCTTTGGGGACTTGATTTGTGAGTGGTTTTTAACAAAACCCAACCTTTGGAGTTATGAAGAGATGAGCCCTGAGAGCCTGACCACTCGAATCATCCAAGCCACACTTTTCCCCAGCAAGGGCTGTTGTGGAGGGGAATGGTTCTTTCCCTCCTGTATAAAAGCAAAACCACCTCCTTGTAGCCTGTAATTTTACACCTATCTTAGCTGTGCTTTGGCTGGGATTTATGGCACAATATAAGTTTATTTTGGATAGCATCTTTCACACAAACACTGCCACTTGAAGGCTTTTCAGAGGCAAATAAAAGTGAGGCAGCACAGAGTACAAATTAGGGAGAGCGGTGCTTTGGAGGTGTGGGCTGGGGAATCCATTTGAGGCTGGCAAATGAAGGCGAGAGGGAAAAGCTGAGCATGAGAGAAGCAATATTTAATTTTGGAGGGGTTTAAAACAAGCAGGACAGCTTTGGAGTCGTGTGAGAGAGACTGGGGATGAAGGAGTGGGCTTGGTGGATGGGGTTTGAGGATGGAAGACAGCATTCCTGAGAGAGGGAGCAGTGGGAAAGCTGGAATAAAAATCTGGTGGAGGCACAATTCACCAGCTGCGTGTCTGGTGCTGGAGCAGAGCTGGAGCTCCTCCGGGTGTGGTGTCTGTTCCCCAGGGCCAGCTCTGATGTGCCATTTCCTGCTAAAACGAGCTGTGGGTGCTGCTCCAGCCTCCACGCAGGACTGCTGGAATATCTGAGGTGTGCCTGGTGCCACTGGCACGGGAGAAGTGATGGAGCTGAGAGGGCTTCAGCAGCAGGGTTGTCACCACTGTCACAGCGAGCTGGCTCTGCCGTGCGGGGACAAACCGAGCCCTGCTGAGATCTCAGACACCTCCGAGCCTGTCCCTGCAGAAGGCTCGGAGTGAAGCCTCTCCTGCCCTGTCGAACCTCTGGATTAGGGAGCAGGGGCTCTGCTGTGTCTGAGTGAAACTTCTGGATTTTAGGGAGCAGGGGCTCTGCTGTGTCTGAGTGAAGCCTCTCCTGCCCTGTGAAACCTCTGGATTTTAGGGAGCAGGGGCTCTGCTGTGTCTGAGTGAAGCCTTTCCTGTCCAACCTCTGGATTTTAGGGAGCAGGGGCTCTGCTGTGTCTCAGTGAAGCCTCTCCTGTCCTGTGAGACCTCTGGATTTTTGGGAGCAGGGGCTCTGCTGTGTCTGGGTGAAGTCTCTCCTGTGAAACCTCTGGATTTTAGGGAGCAGGGGCTCTGCTGTGTCTGAAGCCTTTCCTGTCCTGTGAGACCTCTGGATTAGGGAGCAGGGGCTCTGCTGTGTCTCAGTGAAGCCTTTCCTGTCCAACCTCTGGATTTTAGGGAGCAGGGGCTCTGCTGTGTCTCAGTGAAACCTCTGGATTTTCGGGAGCAGGGGCTCTGCTGTGCCTCAGTGAAGCCTCTCCTGCCCTGTAAAACCTCTGGATTTTAGGGAGCAGGGGCTCTGCTGTGTCTCAGTGAAGCCTCTCCTGTGAAACCTCTGGATTTTCGGGAGCAGGGGCTCTGCTGTGTCTGAAGCCTCTCCTGGCCTGTGAAACCTCTGGATTTTTGGGAGCAGGGGCTCTGCTGTGTCTGAGTGAAACCTCTCCTGTGAAACCTCTGGATTTTAGGGAGCAGGGGCTCTGCTTTCCAGGGATGTTGTCCTGGCTGGGGCCCAGGTGTCCCGATGCCAAGGCTTTGATGCCTCACAAATGCAGGGATGAGGGGGGGATGTGTGAAAAGCCACAAAACCCCCCGTGGCAGCGCCTCAGGGGTGGCTCTGTCCTCCCGGGGCTGCTCTGTGTGCCTGAGCCAAGTGGCAGCGCACAAATGTAAAATAATGAGGCAGCAGCCGAGAGTGTCGGGAGCAGGCGGGGAGGAATGAAGATGGATGAGTGTAGCTAAGAGACAATTTGAAAAGGGATAAATACAGGCAACAAGTTATTCACCGTGGCAATTTGTAAGGAGTGCTAAAAACCTTCAGACAGGATTGTTTGGCGTCTCCTCGCCTTCCATCCGCAGCCTGACAGTGCTCGTGGAGCTGGGGCTGATGGATGGCTGCAAACCAAGCCCTGGAGCTGCTGCTCTGCTCTTGAGCAGCTTCACTCCTCTTGTGCTGCTGCCCCAGGGCATGGAAAAGTGGGGGGTTGAGTGGGAAAAACCTGATCTGTGTGCAGAGGAATGGAGGGAAGAGCTGGGGGGTGCTGAGGAGGTTCTGTGGGACAAGGGGAAGCTGCTGGAAGGGGGTTTGGTTGGGATTTAATGGCCTGAAACACAGGGAAAGATGGGGAGGAGATGGAGAATTCTCCTGCAAAGTAGAAGGACTGAGGACTTGTCCAGAGAAACTGTGACTGCCTCATCCCTGGAAATGTCCAAGGCCAGGTTGGATGGGGCTTGGAGCATCCTGGGACAGTGGAAAGTGTCCTTAGGGATGGGACAAAATGGGCTTTAAGGTCCCTTTAAACTTTATGCTTTATGATTCTGTGATCCTTCACTTGGTATCAGTTCTCCTTCATCGTGGTTATAATCTGGACTGAGTTTCCTACATCACATCCTGGGGCTGACAGGATTCCATGATGGCTTTAGCAGCTGTAGGGGAGGGAAAAAAAATCTATGTGTAAAGATATAATTAGATTAAATGCAGCATTTCTTTTCCTTTCTAAGGAAGGAGAGGGAATTGCTGCGAACAGCAGGAATAGGCAGGAGCTTTGCCAAAGAAAGACACAGAGAACTTGAAATTGGTGTTTTGTTGGACAGCTTTGAGCCAGGTTAGGCCAGGTAGAAGAGGCATTTCCATCCTGCAGGATTAATAGAAATAAACAGATGGAGGGAAACAGCTGAGGCAAACCCAGCTTTTTAGCCCCATTTCTTTTCCAAGCATCCTGCTTAGAGGTATTTCAGATGCTGGAACTTTATGTTACCTCTGCAGCATCGTGGGGATGAGATGGGCAGGAGGCAGAGGAACCAACCTTCCCCTGAGTTCTCTGTGATCTGTTTTACCTTGAAATGGAGCTTTCCCCCCCTGCACAGCTGCATTTTGCCACACTGAGCCCATAAAGAATGGCTGAGTGTGACCAGGATTCTCCTGGAGCCATCCTTCCCTGCACTGTTCCAGCACAGAGGGGCTCTGGGGAAGGGAGTGCTGATGATCTCTGTGGCAAGGCTGGAGCTGTGCTGGCTGAGCCAGGGGTGTGACAACCTCTGTGGCAAGGCTGGAGCTGTGCTGGCTGAGCCAGAGGTGTGACAACCTCTGTCCCTGCCTTTGGAGCACTGCCATTGTCCAGCAGTGCTGAATTCCCCTCTGCACCAGAGGGTTTTTGGCTGGGAACAATCAAAGAGGCCCCACCAGCTCCAGGATTGTCCCCCAAGTGCTCCACCAACCTTGTTCCCTGCAATCCTGCACAGGATGGGGTGCTGCAATGCTGAGTGAGCAGATTCAGCAGTTCTGTCCCAAAATTTTGCTTTTAGTGTGGATTTTTCTTCTGCTGCCACGGCCAGCAGGGTGAGATGGCTGGGGACAGCAAGGTCACTGCCAGCCAGGGCTGTGTGCCCTTTGCCAGAGCTGTGGGTTCCCTGTGGAATCAGCTGCCTGTGACTCAGCATTCCAGGGATTTATGGCCCTTCCCTCTCTGCTGCAGCATCTGATGCTCTGGGGAGAGCAGCCAGGTCCCCAGATGTCCCTCAGGCCTCTCCAGCAGATGCCTCCTCTCTTCCCTGACAAGAAATTCCAGGCAGCCTCTGGATTTAGAGGCCATGGTGAGCTGTAAATCTCAGGGCTGGCATTGTTGAGGAGCATCAACACAACTGGAAAGCTAGTTTAGGAGTCTTCCACTTGAAAAAGTCAGCAGTGCTGCAGAATTTTCCATCTAAAAACCAGTCAGAAGCAGGTCTGCAGCAAAGAATTTCTGCAGAAATCTGAAAATTTTCTGTCTTGTGCCTTGAGATGATTTGGGTCAGGTGTAATTCTAGGAAGGACAATGTTCTCAGCTCAGCTGATTTATTTGTGGGTGTTCAGGTCCTTAATTCATCTGAACTCTTCAGTGAATGCTGATTTTAGACCCATTTCCACCTCTTTCTCAGCCAACCCATCTTCAAACTTCCTTTTCCAGGAGTATCAGGGTTTGGATTAGAATTCATGTGATGCTTTCCTTTGTCCCAGCTGGGTTTTCTGCCTGTGCCAGGCACCACTGTGAGGTTTTTTGGGTCCAGGGGAGTCGTTCCTGGGAGATTTCTGGGATGTGGCAGCTGCACTTCTGAAGGTCACTTTATTTCTACCAAGTAACTGAAATTGGCTTTTATGCAGCATTTTGATTTAGGAGTGGAAGAGTTTTGAGCTCCTGTGCTGGGATCACTGGTGAATATTAAAGAGTGAGTTTTATACCCCTTTTTGGGGTATAAAGCTAAAATTTGATCCATTTTCTCTTCTGACTTCACCTGTTTGGCTGTTGCTCTTTGCAAACTACATTTTCCTTTCCTCATCCCATGTTTGATCCTCTTCCTGTCACTCCTATGAGTTGCATGATCTCAGTGATGAAACTTTAGGCCTCAAGCAATGAAAATCAGGTTTTATCATTCTAAAGCCTCCCCAGTGCAGGGGACAGGAGCTGCCCTTGCCTGGAAGTCTCTTGCACAGGTCCTTTCCTATATCTGATATTCCCATACTTTGTTTATTAATCCTCTTTCTATTTTTCTCCTTTTTCCCTTCTAACTTCGTGTCCTAATCCAGGAAAAATTCCAGGACTGGTACAACTATGCAAATTTTGGAGCCTAAATCCAAAAAGCTTTTGCTGTGAAGTCCTGCCATTTCCCAGAGAGGCATTTTCTGATCACTTCTGTGGAAAAATCTGTAAGGTCCCTGGTTTGGTTTTTACCAGGGATCTTTGCCATCCTGTCAGAGGAGAGAGGAGCAGGCCCAGGGGGGGAGAGAAGTTACCTGCAAGGGAACATGTGGTGGAAATCAGTGATGTTGGAGCATTGCAGTCCCTGTGTCACAGCCAGCAAATTGACCTTGTGCTTAAATGGTGATTGTGGGCATTCCAAGGGGGATATTGGCTGCAAATGTGTTCCTGACATAATTAAAATGTAGTCACTGCCTGGGTTTTTATTGCAGGGAACGATGCAGATGCACAGTGGAGGGGCAGGCACAGAGCTGTGGGGTGGGAGGAAGCTGAAGCTGCTTCTTGCCTCAGTCCTTACCACTACGATTAATTTTCATTACAGAGGAAATGAAATTCGGCCCAGGAGACCCTCTGTGATTCCCAGGGAGGAAAGTGTCTTGCTTTTATGGCAGGAAACTGCACTTTAAACTGCTTTTAGATCCCCTTGCAGGCTGGTTTACACTTGAAGCCACAGTTTGTCAGCTGGCAGGTACCTGCTGCTTCCCTTGGGCACCCTTTTGTCTGCCTTTGCTTTCCTCCTCTGGTGTTCATCTCCATGCTCCAGGGCACCAGGCAGCTTCTAATTAATCAGGGTCAGAGAGAAAATTTCCCTGGGGAAAGGTTATTTTCTCTCCACCTGCTTGGGAGGCTGAGCCTTTTAGCAGAGCTGCTGGGCACAGAGAGTGGATGATGGTAAATGAGGCTCGTGCCCAAAGCAGCCTGGAAACGTCAGGGCTTGAGCTCTTCCCAATATCTCATGGACTTTTGGGGCTTTCCCTGCTCCAGAGGCACTGGAGTCAGCTCTGATCAGCTGGGAAATAGTGTCTGGTAGGGGAATGAGTTGCCAGGGGATCTTTGGAGGAGTTTCTGTGGAGGGGTGGGGGGATTTTATCCAGCTGGCGTGGAGCTGGTTTGCTGGAAGGCAGGTGTGCTGCAGCCTCAGCATGGAATTCCCAGTACCAGTGCTCCAGAGGCAGGCAGGAGCAAGGGGGAAAACTCAGGGATGGGTCTGGTTTTAGTTTACACCTTGGTGGTGCTCACCAGGGGAGGCTGAGAATGAGAACAGCAAATTTTTTATCCTTTAGAGGAAAAGGGCTGAGCTTATCTGCTGCTGCTCCCTGCTTTGCAGGCAACTCCATGTTCCATTTACCCATCTCTTAGGGGTATAAAAACATCTCTCTCCTATCTGGGACACACTCACAGCAGGTCAAAACTCTCAGCTGAGCAAGTACTCCTAAAAGTCTGAAGGTCCTGCTCTCTCTGAGAGCAGCAAACTCTTAATTTTAGGTGCTGTCTGCATAATGGCCATTTTCTGTGCTGGGAGATCTCACCAAGATGGGCAACAGTGAGTGGGAAATAGGGTTATTCTGTGTTTTTACCAGTAGGGATGACTTGTCATTGCCACAGGGGAAATTTGATGGAGGTATGAGCACAGTTCTCTGGTGTCCCTATGGAATTTTTAACCCTCTGGTTGTTTCTGCCATACAGAAAATTTTACTCCTCATGAGTACCTGATGACTTCCCTCAGCCTGTCCTCTCTAATCCCAAGGGAAAGTGAAGTTTTCCTCTCTCAGGTTCTCAAAGAGCTGCTCTCATGCCCCACATCCCCCCCAGTGCTGAGGACAGGATGTTTCAAGGACTCTTTCAGCTGCCTGGAACAAATCCCAAATTCATCTTTCAAACACTTCCCAAGAAGCAGCTTATTTGGAGTCAGGGGCTGGGAGAAGCTTGAAGAGGAGTTTTATGGAATTAAAATTTGGTTTCCTCCTCAAACAGCAGCTGCCCCAAGTTCTGCATTAGCACAGGGCCAGATCTTGCAGCCCTCCAGTTTTTAGGATGGGGCTGGAATCCATCCCACCCTGCTCCACTGCCTTCCCTCCCTTCCCCTTTGGATTCCAGCAGAGTCAGCACCTTCACCCACCTGATTCTGGTGCTGTTGCCTTTGGGGGTCAAACTTTGCTTTTTCTGTTTGTTTTCTCATCCTTATTGGCACAAAATTTTGGCTCCAGCAGTGGCTCTGGTCAGGATTGATTTCTTGATGGCTTGGGCAGATTCCCACTGCAATGGTGATGCAGCAGGAGAGGAGCTGCAGTGATTTGGAGCTCCAGGACAGGCTGTCTGCAGGCTCTGTGGCTGGCTGAGGGATTTCCAGGAGGGAATGGAGTGGTTCAGGCAGACAGAGATGCTGCAGAGCTTTGGGATGGGTGGGATGTGAGGGGGGATGAGCAAGGGGAGAGCTCCTGTTATAAAACAGGAAGCACTTTTTAAATCCACCAGTCAGCAAAGGCAGTGCCAGCTAAAAACCCCAAATGAGGCACCTCTGGCTTCTACCCCAGTGAAAAAAAGGACTTTCTGTGCCCTTTTACTGGGGTCCTCTTCCAGTTCATAGAATCCTAAAATGGTTTGGGTTGGGAGGGACCTTAAAACTCACTCAGTTCATGGGAAGGGGCACCTCCCACTACCCCAGGCTGCTCCAACCTCATCTTGGGTACTTCCAGGGATGGGAAATCCAGCCTAGGTGTGATCCAGGCTGTTTAATGGGTCCTGGCAGGGCAAAGACAATAGAGGATTTCTTGTGAGAGTCTCCCTGGCCCAGCTCTGACAGCTGCAGGAAGGTGAAATCTCCCTGGTGTTAAACTGAACCTTTCTGGGTGTCACTTGAAGCAGCTGTGGAATTAACTCTGCCTGCCCTTTAATCGTGGGAGGGGTTTTAAGAGAAGGGGTTTTGTTTAATGCTTCAGTCCACTCAGATTTACTGAGGAGAGGGAGGGAGAGGAGGCAGGAGGGGAAAGGAGAGGTGGTAGAGGCAGCACTCAGCAAGAGCAGGGAGTTTTCAGGGGGATGCCTGCATTGATTTGGGCCAGGAGAACACTGGAACATTTTGGGAATTCGCCTGGTTTGGGAAAGGAATTATTTTTTTCCTCCCTATTTGGAGAGACTAAGATAGAAATTTGCTGCTCTGGGCATAGAAAATATCCAGGGAAGCAAAGCAGAACTGATACAGGCCAGTAGAGAATAATCTGGAATAATCCTGCCTTCTGTCCTTCCTCTTCAGGCCCAAATATTCTCTTGAAAATCTTCTCCTTTGCCCCAGTGCATGAAACTTCCCCATGCCGACTTTGCACATCCTCAGCTGCACCACACACACAGAATTGATCAAATCCTCCCCCAGTTCCACAACCTCAGGAAAAAACCCAAACCATGAGCATTGGTCCCCTCTGAGCACTGTCAAAAGTGTCCCCACTTCCTGCACTGGAGCCTGTTATCTTTAATTAACACTCCTAAATTCCCTTTTCTCTCCTTCCCAGACCAGTTAATAATTCTTGGATCTCATTAATGTTTTTATTTTTGTCAGCAAATTCACATTTTCATTCCAAGTCTGACTTTTTAACAAATAATGAGTCTAATTTATGCTTGTAAAAAACGAGCTGACCTTCTCAGCTTTATATTGCAATTTAAAAAAAAAAAAANTGCTGTCCCATGGGAAGGCAGGACTGAGTGACACCAGCATGGAAGGAGCTCTGTGCTCTTTGCAGGGAACCTGGGAGATGGATATGTGGGAATGGGAAGTGTTTCTGTGTCTCACTTCCCCCCCCAGGCAGGGCTGCTGAATTTCCTTCTGCCTGGACTCCTTTTGGCTGTGTGAAGCTTTCCAGAGGAATTTCATCCCTCCACAGGCACAGGGAGGCTGGAAGAGCCTTGCTCCAGCAGCACCTGCTTGCTGTGGGAGCGTTAAGCACCTAACACAAGGTCTGGGAGCAGGATTTTGTACCCCTGTGATAGGAATGCCAAGCAGAATTGATAATGAACAGCCCAGGTCCTGCTGGGGCTGCAGAGCAGGGGAAGCAGCTGTTGTTTGTTTGCTTTAAGGGCTCACAGGAACAGGAGGCCATAAACAGTTAAATTCCTGCTGGCAGCTGGGGCTTCTCCAGCACCTCTTGTTCCCCTGCAAAACTCGGTGTTTTTCTGTCCAGTGCTTTGATCAGAGGCACAACACAAACGACACCTTGATGATTACTCACATTTTCAAATGCTGTCCAACAGCAAGAGCTGTCACCTTTCATAAACCCCCCCTGGGCTGCCCTGGCTTCGTGGCTCCTCTCAGGATTTCTCACAGCTTTGGCTCCCTGGGAGATGTGGATGAGGAGCTGGGGTTGGTTGGTTGGTTTTTTTGGGTTGGTTTTTATATTTTTTTTTTGGTGGCTGGACATGTAATTCCTGATCAGTGAATAAAAATAAGAGCTGCTTGAGAAGTCAGGGAAAAGAGGGGGATCAATGGGATGTGAAGTAGCTTTTCCCTCAGGGGGGCTGAGTGCTTCCAGACGAGGGTTATCAGTGGATAAATGAGTTGAGGAGGTCAGCTCAGCCCTGCTGCAAGAATGGCTTTTTCCAATTCAGGCTGTTGATTTAATTAGACCCCTGAAACTGCGACAAGACAGTGCTGAGTGAATGGATATTGGACAAATAAATATTATGGGAGGCCACTTTTAAGTTGACTGAGCTGATTCATAGATTAGTGCTGAAGTTGGGCAGATTGCTTCAGCTGGGGGAAAGACAGGGAGGGAATTTTGTGTGTGGATTCAGGATTAGCAATCCCCAGCAGGATGAGCTGGGGTGGGGCTGGATCTTTGCTCCTGGATGCCAAAGTAAATTCTGGGTGCAGCAGAAGAAAACCTTGAATTGTAGATCACAACCCAGCAGTGAGAACTGCTGAAAGGAAGATTAATTGATATTCAGAATCGCTGTTGTGATTGCAGGTCACAGCTCTGTGTGTTTTTGGAACAAAGTGCTGGCTCAGGGAAATAGTTCAACCTTGTTCTGTGCTTTCTCCATCCACGCTTTGTGCTCTGCTCACTTCTAATTAAATGCTTAATTATTGGGGGTGGAAGCACCCCTGTGCCTTCCCTGCCTTTGGAATGCTGGATAAGATGGTTCAGGTTCCACAGCCACTTCCAAACATGAGAGGATTGGCCATTTGCTGCAGTGTGGGGATGGCTGCCTTCAACCCAAACCCTCCTCCACCTTCCCACTCCAAACCTGTCCTGAGCAGGCTCCTCCTGCAGCTCCTTTATCCTGAAAACCTCTGCTTCTCCTTCCATCACCTGTCTCCTCTTCCCCTTTTTGAGGGTGGTCACCCAATTCCTCACTCCTGTGAGCAGCTGGGGCTTCTGGAAACCCGTTGGACAGGGCTCATTTTTCAGAGAACCAGTGCCTTGCAGCATCCAGCTGCCCTTCCTCCCTCCCCTCATCACCTGCAGCCCCTGTGCACACCTTGACTGATGGGGATGCTCTGAGGAACTGCTTCAATTTTTTCCTCCTTCCTCTAATCCACGGCTGCAGTGCCAAATGCTTTAAAGCTGCTGCAGCTCCATAGATCACCCCAAAGTGGTGAAGTCCAGTTAATAACAGCCTGGAAAATGCCATCAATCAGCAGAGGGAAAACATCTCCCAGCAAACGCCTTAGTGTGCCCAGTGTGGCTGTTTGTGGCAGAGACTGATGGGGCTGCCGTGCTCTGGGGGGCTTTTTCTCCCTTTCACACTCTCCCTAAGCCCTTTATCAGGTTTTTTCTGATCGAGGCAGCTTGCTTGGGGCTGGAGTTCTTCCCCCTGCCCTGGAATTTCTGCTGCACTCTCAGCCCTGTGTGTGCAGAGGCCATTCCTGTCCCCATACGTGCAGAACTTGGTTTTAGACAGTTCTAAGGGCTCCTCCTCAGGACTTCCCCCTCCCTGCCTGGCTGCTGCTCTCAGATCTCTCCTGTCCTGACATCATTTCTCAGCTGGGTCCCCGCACAGCCTTTCATCTGTCACAGCCATGAGCTCTCAGCTGCTCGGTGCCACAACTGCCACGAGCCACAGGAGTGATGTGACACCTGGCCAGCCATTCTGCCTCCCTCCCTGTGCAGCTTTTTCTTCCATGCATCATCTCCTGCTGCTGCTGCAGCCAGCACAGGGTGGGGATGGCAGTGAGAGCACAGGCTGGGGATGGCAGTGAGGATGAGGAATCTGTGGCCCTGCCACGGTTTTTTGTGCATTTATATTCCAGTCCCTGGCAGGGGTCAGGATGCCACTGTGCCAGGAGCTGCTCCCAGTGATGAGGGGTGGCAATGGGAGAGCCATGCAGAGGCAGAGTGAGGGGAAAGGAATCTTTATTCATTTGGGGGAAAATGAGGAGCAGAGATTGCCTGGTGCTGCTTTTCCTCTGAGGGGATGGAGTATCTACAACCCAGGGCTGTGTTCCTCATCAGTTCCTGGCTGTGCTCTGCTCTCTGTGCCCACACCCCACGATCCCTGTCCTGGAGGGGGGTGCAAAATCCTGTTCTTGGTGATCCAAACCTGTCAGAGTCCCACAAACAGGGGGTTCTTTAGCAGGAACTCAGCGTTGTCCCTTGATAAATGTCATGATGGACTCAGTTTTTTCTGGAGCCACACTAAAGCCACTTCCCCTGCCTGGTCAGCTGCACTGGAGGAGCAATACTGAGAGTTATCCATGTGCCAATATTCCCACTGGAGAGGCTTGTTTGGGGTTTTTCCCCTCTGGGAAGAGGCCCCTGTGCAAACCCCCCCCTCTCATTCCCTGGATTCCAGCCCCTCCTGCTCTCCCTGAGCTGTGTCAGGCCAGGTGGGATGTGAGCAGGGAGCAAACAGCTCTGCTCTGGCTGAGCAGATTGTGGGGGAGCGAGCCATGGCCCAGGTGCCCCCTGCTGCACAGGCAGCCTCTTGGGCTCCTCTCTCAAATACCTGCCAGACAAACCTGATTTTCCTCCTGAGGGAGCTGCAGGGCCCACAGAGGTGCAGGGCAGCTGTGCTGAGAACCCTTGCAAAGATTGCTGAAGGGAAAAAGTGGAAACAAAGCTTCTGGACAGAGATTGTGATGCTCCTGGCCTTTTCCCTCCACATTTATTTCCTTTCTCCCAGCTGCAGCCCCTGCTCTGGGATGGGTTAATAGCTTATTAATGCTCTGCCTCGTAGCAGCGGGTTTGGGATGGCTCTGAGTGCACTCTGAGTTATCAGGAGCAGGGTTTGGGATGGCTCTGAGTGCACTGTGAGTTATCAGGAGCAGGGTTTAATGGCTGCATCGCTCCTCTGCTTGGCTGCTGCGTGTTTGGGGGATGGATTGTTCACTCACCTTAAACAGCCATGAGTAAAGACCTCCAATCTCTTTAAGTGCCTGCTATTGAAAGTCAGCAGTGCCCTGGTGATCCAGGCTGGATATGGAGATCTTTGTGTGCAGGATAAATAACCACACGCTTAAGCCACTTAATTAAGAGCTGCCTGTGCCTCGTAGGAAGAAAACTTTGAGCTGGCGGTGCCAGCGTACAGGGAGATCAAAAAATCCATATCAAACACTGAACAAATCCCTCTGGGTTTATCTGAGTGTCTCCAGGCCAAATGCCACGGCTCAGGCTTCTCCAGGAGGTCAGGAAGGAATTTTACCTTCCTCTTCCATGCCCCTCCTCTCCCAAAGTGGCATTCCTGGCTGGGCAAATGTGCCCCGAGCAGGATCAGCTCGGGAGGCTCCTGTGGCACCAGCTGGACAGGCTCTGTAATGCCTGAGTTGTTTTGCTTTGGTTTTAAATAGGAAAATAAAGAGAAAATAGTACAGAAGGAGAGCACTGTGACAAGGGACGGGGTTGCTGTTCCCTTCTTTCAAGTCTTGTTTCAATTAGAGCAGGTATCAGAGACTGAGGTATTAAATCCAACTTCCCTGGACCCCAAACCCTTCCCAGGGCTGAGCTCCTGCAGTATTTCAGCTTTGTTCTGCTCTGGGAACTGCCCACTCAGCCTGATGCTGAAATGGCCTCAATCAAGCCTGGACCCAAATCCAAAGCCCTCTTTTGTCCCTTTTTTCTCCCTCTGGGACTTTGCTGTGCTGAGGAATGAGCTTGTCCACTCCATTTGGGAACAACTCTTCTGAACCCACCTGGCTCCAGAGAATTCCACCCTAACCCAAAAGCTCCCTGCTGTTGGTGGGTGGCAGCACTGCAGAACCCCCCCCTGAATCCCATCTTGGCCAGATGCTTTTCTTTGGCAGCTTAAAAATGATCAATATCCCACAAAGACGCAGGAAATCCTCTAAAACTCATTTCTCTCTTCCATTTCCCCTCCTTGCTTGACCCATCTCCCCAAACCCCGCTGCCCTAAGGTCCAGGAGCAGGGAAATCTCCATGAAATCCGCACTACAGCTCATTTTTTTCCAAGGGAAACTGCTGTTGGTTGACTCTGGAGCTCAGCTTTTAGCAAACAGACCCACACTTGATTGCTCTTTTGTCTTTACAAAGGCAGCAGAAGGGAAGTGGCTGAGCCAGTAATGTACTTGTCTGTGTCATTATTGAGTAACCATAAATAAAGCAGGTAATAAAAGCAGTCTTTTTTACTCTCTCTTTTCAAACAGTGACAGGAGCTTCCTGGAAAATTACCTTTTTACCTTTTTCCTTTCTCTTAGAGTACAAGTTAAAAGGGTTTTGGTATTTCTCGACATCTAATAAACAACCACTTTCCCCTCATTTTCCCTGCGCTGAAGTGGAGGTAATGAGCGCATTTTATCATTGTTCTCCAGAGAAGAGCAGGAATCAGGGATCTCAGGGAATAGGGAGAGGCATCTCCTTCCATCCCCACAGTCTGGTGCTGTAGGGAAGTCAGACGTGGTAATTCCAGCCTTCCATCCCAGAGAAAAGTAATTCCAACCTTCCATCCCAGAGAAAAAGCAGCTCTTGAGAATCATTAAAAGTGATCCACGTTATCCATCAAAAATGGGATGTGGAGAGGGGGGGAAACTGCCTTTGAGATTGCCCTGCAATACAGAGAAAGGAAAATATGTAAATAACCCCCTCAAGGTTCCCAAAGTGCTGTCCTGATGTATCCTAAGGAAGGAAGAGGCTTTGGAGGGAAAAGGCAGGTTCAGGGAGGGGAAGTGGCTGTGACACCAGAGGAATTGTTTAATCCATTTATTCTCCAAAACAGGAATCCTGCTTTGTGTGTAGTATTTAAAAATGAGATTTTATGTCCGATTTTATGTCCCAATGTCACTCTCAGTTCTGACTTGGCAATAAGAAGTCACTCAGAAGGTGATGTTGAGGCTGTTTTATTGACTGGATGGGATGAAATACCTTTGTGGGGCAGGGTTAGGGTTATCCCCAGTGCACACCAAACCCCCTTTCTCTACCTGCAGCTCCCTTGGGAAGTTTTTTACCTGTGGGAAGAGCAGAATGGGAGCTCCCAGGGCTCACAAGGGTGAAGCAGTTCTCCAGCAAAGGTTACTTTCTTCTCCTCCGAGTGGAAATGCGTTTATGAGCCGAGAAAAACCATTCCTGGCAGCTCAGTTCAAGGAGAAAAAGAGTGGGGAAGGAGAGACAGCGATAAAGGGATTGGGTGAAAAGTGACTATTTGGTGTTGGGAGAAACCATCATCAGTGGGCACAAAGTTCAGACTGGTTCCTTTCCTGAGGGGCTGTGGGTTGGGGCTCTCAGGGGTTCTCCTGCAGCTCCTCCCAGCTCCAGACACGCTCTGGGGGCTCCATGGAAATTTGTGGCTGACATTTGGGGCAGCCCCAAAGGGAGTCGTGGCTCTGGAATCGGTGGCACTGTACCAGGGGCCACGCCGGCTGTGGTTGTGTTCCTGTGGTGAAAAAGGGCATTTTCAACCATGTAGGGTTTGTAACGTGCTGTCCCCCAGGGCAGTTCGTGCTCCAGGGGTGCTCATTTCTAATTCAGCTGCTGTGCCCTCCCACCCCTGACCTGCTGGGACAGTAAAAGGCCACCAGATGTAAAGGGAGGGGTTTTAATACCAGTAACTGCCTAATTTGGGGGTAATTTCAGAGCTGATGTGCAGGCTGCTGCTCTTAGACGGGAAATGGAGAGCCCTAAACAGCCCCACTGTCCCCAAGTCGCGGGGGATGTGCTTTGGCATTGGGTGGTGGAGAGAATTCCCAAGCTGTGGAGCAGGGATCGTTTTTTAGTGCTTTGCACAAGGACTTTTCTGCAGACCAGCACAGATGTGCAGTGCTGGGGTCAGGTGAACAGCTGGGGACTTTTCTCCGGTCCTTGTGGACTTTGCAAAGTGGTTAAAACTCACAAATCAGTGACAGGAAGTGTCAGATATTATTGATTATTTTTTTATTATTTCTCTCAAAATTAGCCAAGCTGGGGAGGAGAGTCTGTTCCTTTTCTAGTGGTGCTGTCCCTCCAAAGTTGTCCTAAGTTACAATCAGGTTAAAAATACTTGAATATTTTAAGTAAAAATTCCTTCTTCCCGAGCATGGCAGGGGTCAGGGTACTCCGGCATGCGGGAAAACCCGGACTGGGTTCTCCTGGAGTACGGAATGGATTCAGCACTTTGGGGGAAAACCCGGACTGGATTTTTTCCGGAGTACGGAATGGATTCAGCACTTTGGGGGAAAACCCGGACTGGATTTTCCCAGAGTACGGACTGGAGTCGGTATGTTGGAAAACCCGGACTGGATTTTCACAGAGTATGCAATGGAGTCGGTAAATTGGAAAACCCGGACTGGATTTTTCCTGGAGTTTGGAATGGATTCAGGGTAAAACTTCGGATTTTTTCTGGAGTACAGACTGGGAATACTTTAAAATGCATGCACAGACCCACATTTCCACATCCATCCCAGCTATTTTAACAACAAAACCAGATGCCATTCCTTTAATTCAGCCTAAAATGCTCTCCCACTGGCAGCAGCAATTCCTTGTGCCCCAGTTCCTCAGCTGTCTTTCAGCACACCCACTCACCAGAAGTGTTGACAGCCTCGAAAGCAGAGGATGCTGCTTGGGAGTGAATGTTGTACATTGCTTCATACATGGAGCCCTCGGGCTGCTGCTCACAGTCCAGAACTCTGAGGGAGAGAACACATTCCCCTTCACACAGGTGACAGCGGCCACCACCTCCACCCTGTCTCTGTGACAGAGCTTGTGCACAGGTTCTTGTTTCAAAGTGAAATCACCCCTGCTCTGGGAAATATTTGTTCCGGAAAATGCTCTGGTAATGTTTATTGCAGTACAGCACCTCAGCCTAAAAGAGTTTAAATGATACCACCAAAATTTACATTTTAGTAATTTGAATTTCAGTTGTTTCTGCTCTCAAAAGGTTCCTGGCAAAGAGAGAGGGAAGGAAGGGGATATCTGAGTCCTTTAATACTGTATAAGGACTTTTGTCCTAGGTTACAATGCAAAGCAGGTGGGGCTCGTTATCTCCTACTGTGACTCATCCATGGACTCATGGAATGACATCACCCCATTGTGAGAGGGGCCAAGCATTCCCACCTGGATACAATCTGGGGTTTGGCACATCCCTTCTGCAGTATCACTGCTTTGACAGGACCACTTCATCTGCGTTGCTGCCACCACCCTGTTTCGATCTTGCCTTCACCTGAAGGGCCACTGGTAGCTCTTGTCCTCTGGGAATCCTGTGGGTAAGGGCTGCTCAAGCTGTTCCAAACCCCAAATTATATCCAGGTGGGAATGCTTGGCCCCTCCCCCCGGGCAGAGCCTCTCACAATGAGATGATGTCATTCCACAAGTCACGTGGTGGGGCCTTGATTGCTCATTAAGTCCCGGTAGGAGATAACGAGCCCCCCACCTGC
>JACBWW010000628.1:0-27611 GCA_020086605.1 Lanius collurio | reverse complement strand
GCCTCTCAGTTACCTGTCCCACTGAGCACTTCTTCTCCTCAGGCCAAGAAGCTCCAGAACCCTTTCATTTACCAACGGTTTCAGTGCATACTTCCTACCTCCTTTTCTTCCCATTCTTCCCTTCATTCGAATGTTCCAGGTTTTCCCATGCAGTCTTACTCAGGCTCTTAGGGAAGGCAATGGGAGGAGTGTCGCTGTAGGACACGAAAGCACACGTGTGTTCACACGGCTAAAGGTGAGAGTGAAAAGAAAAAGTTTATTTTCTGACTCCACTATTTATAGTTTTACAAAAGAGACAGGGCATTGGAGAGTGGAAGAGCCACCTCTCCAATGACACTGGACAGATTACCAATCCATCAGCTTCTCTCCAGCTCTATGAAGGAATGCAAAACAACTGAGTGTTTACAGAACAAAGCGTGGGAAAGCGTGTAACTAGAATGTAAATATCAGAAGGCTAAAAGATTTCTAAAAACAGGGCGACATCTCACCCTTCTCAGTTAAATAAAAAGAAAAAACAGAAAAAGAAAAATGAACAATGTGAAAAGGAAATTGAACAAGGTTCAGTGTCCATTCGTGGAGGAATTGTCAGGTGGTCACTCGCATTGTCTGCATCAGGATCGTCACTCAGCGATGTCGGCCACATAGGCAGAATCCGTGATCAAATTGAAAGGTTCCTGGGAAAATTTCTCAAATGCCATGACAGCAGCCCTCAGTTCAACCAATTGGGCTGACCCATCAACACGATCTGTCAGAACCTGCCACTCAGATCCATCCTGCCAGGTAACAATGGCCTGTCCTGTCCTCCCCGAGCTGTCAGTGAAGACGGTGGGTCCTTGCACGGGTTCCTGGCTACATTTCGGCCGCAAAGAAATTTGAGTGAATTTCGCCACATGCAGCAGCTTATGGCTGGGCAGATGATAAGTGATCTGCCCTGAAAAATTCTCCAGAGCACTCTGCAGGGACACACTGTTTGCAAAGCTCCAATCAAATTCCTCCCGTTGTACCGGAGTATGATCTTTGTGGGATCCGCACCCATCAATTGCAAACACCATTGTCGGCATTTGATTATCATGCGAGCAAGGAGCTCAAACATTGGGGTCGCCGTCTTCTGCGGCTGATGGGGCAGGAAAACCCATTCCAAAATGTGCAAGGAATCGGACCATTTGTCACTCCATTGGCCAATGATGCCTGTAGGATGCGAATCTGGAGTGGTGATGAACACAGTGACATCAACGGAAGGATCAATGCGACACACCTGGCAAGCAGAAACAGCTCGCTGAACCTCCTCCAGCGCCTGACGTGCCTCAGGGGTCACCAGATGTCGCTGTAGGACACGAAAGCAAACACACGTGTACACATCAGCTAAGGTGAGCAAAAGAGGGAAGTTTATTTTCTGACTCCACTATTTATAGTTTTACAAAAGTGACAGTGGATTGGAGAATGAAAGGGCCACCTCTCCAATGACACTGGACAGGTTACCAGTCCATCAGCTTTTCTCCACCTCTATGAAGGAATGCAAAACAACTGAGTGTTTACAGAACAAAGCGTGGGAAAGCGTGCAACGAGAATGAAAACATCAGAAGGCTAAAAGATTTCTAAAAAACAGGGCGACACCGGGGCTCACGCGGATGGTGCCGGTGTACATGAAACCGATAACGGCCTCCACCATGTCGGGGTCGGGGCCGCCCTCCGAGCTCCACTTCTGCAGCTCCGCGCGGCCCGAGCGCGACTCCGCGAACCCCCCCGAGAGCAGCGGCGTGAAGTATTCGGTGGCAGCGGCCAGGACGGACCGGTGCGCCCGGTTGTTGTAGTGCGGGGAATCTTTACAGCAATATATAAGACGGCGATGGAGTTGGAAGGACAGATGAAGCGGTGTTTTTGTAGATGTTCAGGGATGATTTTATTCCTCCAGCCTCCTGGCCAGAGTTTCCAAGCAGACTCTGCCCGGACCTTCTCCCCCGCCAGCTCCCAGGCACCCAAACCACCCAGTCAGGAACAGGAATGGGGCACACGTGACCTGGGGACAGGGACCCACCTCCACAATTCACCCTTTCTTATTAAATAAAATTACAGGGGAAGTAGTTGGATAAACAACAAAACAATTTCAAAGGAAAGGAAGCCACTGTCTTGAATCCCCAGATGTCCAAACTGATGCTCCTTTGGAGCATCAGAAGGGAGACAGGACTTGAGCATGCTTCAGATGGAAACTGAGGAAGGGATTTTCCTTTTTGTACCTGTTGGAATCTTAGAAAATGACGGTTAATTTCTTCCCTCCCTCCTTTTCATCCCACTCATCGGCATTGCAAAGGGATTAATGGCAAATGGAAAGGACTGGTTTTGTGAGGGGAGCCAGAAAGGGAGATTTGGGCTGGGCATATATGGGGGATAAAGGGACATGGGATAAAAGGGGAAAGTGTGATAGGGGAAAGGATAGGGATTATGTGGATATTGTCCAGCATATCTACTACCTTTCACAGGGGCACCCCCAGGACCTGTAACACATGCGGCCTGTGGGCCCTTCCTTCCTTGCACAATTTTAAATTCTACTCTTTCTCCTTCTTCTAAGCTTGGAACATCACTTTTGGGGTTCTTTTTTACAATAGCAGATTTATGGACAAAAATATTTTCTCCAGTATCGTCTTTCAACAAGACCCCTCTATCACTAAAATTATTGTTTCTAAGATCCATTCCAACATTTCCTCAAGTACTCGCTTATACTGGATGTTTCCAAGTGTTGTCTCAGCAGATGTTTATCCATGTGCTTGTGGAAGGGGGAATGTACATTCCCTACTCAATTTCCCCTTCCTGGTAATGATTAAAGGGGTTTTTTGTTTGTTGCAGTCAGTAGTTTCATAGTTAAGACTTTGGTTTTGGTCTGTTTAATACACAAGTAGGAGAAGGTTCTGTGGTGGCTCTTTGTCCCACAAGCAGTGATTTTTGTGTGGACTCAGAGGATTGTTAGCAGTCTCTCTTGCTAAGTATCTCTGTAGACAAGTTGTCAGGGAGTACTGCTCTTCTTTCTTGGACTCCTCCTTTCCTGTGGACATGCTGAGTGATCATGTAAAAAAGCCAAGATAGCAAGATTAGAATCAGGAGAAGAAATGGAATGGTGGTAGAGAGGTAATAGTTTCCATCTGGATGTTGCTATGACGGAGAAAAGTCCTGGTGCAGCTTGTGAACCTGAAAAGGACGAATAGGAGAGTCTGTGTGCTCCTATGGAAGGAGGGGATTTCATCTGTCCTGTTCAAAATCCTGCCTGTTCCCTCAGGCAGCCCCATTTTGCAGTACTTACGTGTAGCCCAGTGGAGAACAGGTACTCAGGTATTTGTCTGGAGAGGAGTTTGCAACAAGGACCTGACTTCCTCTTTTTTTTTTCTTTTCCTCTGGAAAATCTTAAGGGCAGGCAGATCTTTGAGTCCTCATCTGTCCTTCAGCTTGGGCATCCCCACCACAAGAAGAGATGTTGACTTACAAGAAAACCATGCCCAGCTTGGGGAAGCAAAGGGACATCTGGGCTCAAATGAGAAATGAAAATATGCTGTGGAGTAGCAAAAGACTGAACAGCAAATCAGGAGATCATAGTGTGGCTCTGGGAATGCAGTTGATTTAGAGAAACAAGACCTAGGCTTGGTTCCCTAGCATAGAAAAATGTCATTTGCTCAGATTCTCCCTGTTCCTGTGCAGATAGGAAGGCGGGGTCCTGTGAGAATTTTTATTATGCTTTGTGAGATTCATGTTAGCCGAATGGGGTATTCAGTATTTCTGGACTTCTTTGGAGAGCAGCTTCACAGCTTGTCTTGTCCAGAGTTAGTGTGTTGAACATTTGCTTTTCTTGAGACATGGGAAATATTTGTGCTGTCAAATCTGCATGGCTTTTGCTTCTGATTTCAGAGAACCCTTAAAATTTACTTGGAGATTTTACTGTCTCTGTGTTGGTGGAAACCCTCCCTTTTTTGTTCTCATGAACTTAAAAGTCTTTCCATTGTTCTGAAGATAATTCAATGCACTGCAAGAGCCAAGAGGATGTTTGAGAGGTCTGAAGCTTTTTTTTCTTGTGAATAGCTGATTCCCATAGAGCATCAGGGATTTAATTTCCAGACAGGCTTCAAAATGCAAGTTTTCATTTCTTCTGTGCTATTTGCTGAAGCTGGAAATACTCTGCAGTGATAGCAAAAAGTCAGTAGGATATTGTGACTGTCTGGGGGAGGAATGGAAGTCTTTTGCCTTTGCTGTTTTAGAAGCATGTTTGTTTTCAATCTTTTGGCCTTAGCAAAAGACTGAACAAGAAGAGAGGGAGCAAGAGGTCTCTCTTTAAAACCCATTTCCTGTTCAGTTTATCTCCTCAGAGTTCCATCCAGTTCCCACTCCAGTCAGTCACAAGTCTTCCAACTTCACAGCAACTTGATTTGGGTCAAGATCCATGATTTTAACAGTGGAGGAGGTTAGGCCCTCCCTCGTTCCTGCATCAAGTCTGCTGGACCTGGGACAACAAGTGTGTCCCGAGTCCATGTGACAGCAGAGAAGGGCAGGACATGTCTGCTTCCAGCGCCTGTCGTGGCTGCTCCTTCCGGCTGCTGGCACCATCACCAGAGACACCGAACAGCGGCTCCTCCCACAACAATCCCTATCCTCTGCACTTCCCCAGGTGTGTCCCTTGGAGTTCCCTGGGGAACCTCCCTGTTTGTGGCCGTCCATTGCCGTGCTCAGCAGGGGCACAGTTGTGTTTGGACATGAGCTGCCACAGCCAGACACGCAGCAACTGGAATGTTAAATATCACAGGCTGGGCCGATTCTTTCATTTCCACAATGCAAGAAAGACAGAAAAGCACAAGGAAACTTCCCAGTGTCTCTGTAGGATCTCTTTGTCCTCAGCAACTGAAGCTGTTCTGGTGCTACTGCTAATCCCTTCCATGAAAAAATTCATTCCAGGAAGGAGCAACATCTCATGTCAGATACCAAGTGTTGCCCCCAGTTGCTCCAGGAGCTCCTGCCAACAGCCCCAGTAGGAAGGAGCACAGACCCCAATGCCCCTTGGCTTTGGCTGCCCTCTGGCAGAGAAGCCCCCAGGGGCACAGGTCTCTGGGGCAGCAGACAAGCACCAGCACTGCCAGGGCTCGGGGGGTGGCAGGTCTGCTTTGGCGGGTCCTCTGCCACACCTGCTGATTTCAGTGCTCCCCGGGGCCCAGGGGTCAGAGCAGCAGTCGTGCCCTGGCCCACACGTTCCTTGTCTGTGCCACAGCCCCGGCTTTAGCGTGGCCACCAGCCGGGATGTGTCCCAAGGAGGCTGTGCCAGCTTCTGTGGAAGCCCCCGAGCCCTTCCCGCTGCGGCTGCGTCGGCAGCTGTGGGGGCTCCTGGTGCTGCCCCGAGCCCGCAGAGCAGGGGAGCGTTTGCTTATGGCTGCAGCCATTGCTAAAGTTCCTGTCGGGCTGTTTTAGACACTTGGGGCAAGGGATTCCTTCACCCCTGGCCCTCTTGGGGTGCGCTGGGGACGGCCCCAGGGCAGCCAGTGTGTGCAAGGGCCCTTTGTGACACGGTGCAGCGTGGTCACCGGATGGAACGGGACAGGGCGTCCCAGGGCCCTTTGTGACACGTGCTGACATAGGGGCTGGCGGCAACACGGCCACACCACAGTGCTCAGAGCACGCAACGGGACAGGACGGGACCGAGCGGTGCTGTGAGGAGTCTCCGCAGAGCCCACTCGTTCCCTGCTGACCCGGAGCTTTTCTCTTACTTTACTCCTGCGGGTGCCCTCGAGGCCAGACCGTGGGAGTTGGTGCCCCACAGCTTTTCTGAGGCACCTCCCATCCCTGCGGCCAGTGCCCTCAAGGCAAGACCGTGGGACTTTTCAACCCAGAGGCCTTCCAAAGGCTCTCTCCTGCAGTTCTCACACCACCAGATTTTGGGATAGCAGAGTGACGCCTAGGCCTGTTCAGGATGAATAAGAAGAAAGGAAAGCAGCCTAATGTGGTACAGTTCCAGCAGCCACAGGATGGTGAGTGGCAGAGCTGGGTCACAGGGCTGATGGCTGCAGCCAGCTTGGCCCCATTCCATCCCACCTGCCGTGGACATGCCCATGGACAGGACAGAAGAGGGGCCGGGCCTGACCCCCCGCAGCAGCCGTGCTCCATCCCCTGGCCATGCCGGGGCTGTCCCTGCCTGGGGAGCGCAGGGCTGGGCTGTGTTCTCCGGCCTCTCCCGCAGCCCCTCAGCTCTGCCTGTGCTCGCTCTGTGCCAGATGCAGCTCTGGACCGGACACAAGAGCAGGGCCGCTTCCGCAGGATAGTGCAGGTACCTGCAGCCATCCCCACCTGGGCTGGGCCTGCTGTCGCTGCTCAGCCGAGCACCGTGCCTGGAGCGCCCATGGAACATCCCTCTCCTCCCTGTCCTTTGTTCTCCTGCAGATGTTCCGCAGGTTCCTGCGCATTCGGCGTAGAAAGACCACCACCACCACAGGAACTGAGGGCACAGCTGAGCCTGACTCTGGGCTGACTGAGCTCCAGGCAGAGCCTGATCTCAGTACATCTGACAAGCGCAAGACCGACGTGGCAGTGACTGAGGACATGGCCATCACAAACACCAACACCAGAGAGACTCAGGCCCTTGCAAATACTGACACCGCACCCACTCCTACTGGCATTGACGCTTCAGATCTGGATCTTTTTGATAAGAGCGGTGGTCCTTCTCAGCAGCAGGTAAGCAGCCTGAGTCCAGGGCTGGAGGCCTCCCAGGATCGAGTGCCCCCTCAAGCCATGGCTGCTGGGCCACCTCAGCCTTTGAGGCCAGCACAGTGTGGCAGGAAGGGAAGCCCTTCTTGGGGGCAGCTGGGGAAGCTCCACCCTTGCACAAAGCTCCAAGGCTTCCCCATGCCTCTTCCAGGTGCCAGCCGTGGTGAAGACAATGCACCAGACTCTCATGTCCCCTGTGACTCCCAGTTTCAAACTATCCATGAACATTCTGAGGGTGGCTGAAAATCACCCAGCTGATGTGGCGCTGACCCTCCTGCGCTGTGCCCCATCGTGTGACAGGTACGGGGCCCACCTGCCTTCAGAGCTCAGGGCTCACCAGCCCTTAGAGCCCATTGCCCTGGGCAGCCTGTCCAATGGGGTCTGCCAGACAGGCAGAGAGCTCCAGGACCCTCGGGCCCCTCTGTTTCCCGAGCCTGCTGCCATGCTCCCTCCCTGCCTCTCAGGGCACCGGGGCTCTGTCACCTGGGCCCCCACAGCTGCACAGGGCATGGTACTGTGACTGAGAGGCCCCTGACACAGAGCTCTGATCCCACAGAGCTGCTATAATGATGTGGAGAATCATAGGATCATCGGAAGAAACGCTGGAGAAGGTGCTGCCAACACTTCTCCGTGTGATGAAGGATTGGCCTCTGCACAGAATGATCACCTCTGACAGGGATGATACAGATGTCTTTGCCCTGGCTGTGAGTTTCTGGAACTGGCCTTTGCCCATCCCCAGGTCGCCTCTCCAGTAGCTCTCCATCCTCTCCCTGCCTCAGGCACTGGGCTGAAACCTGGGCTAGGGGCAGGCTCAGGGGGCACCAGGCCCGGTGCTCCCCCTGCATCTCCCCTCAGGCCCTGCCACATGGACAGCTCAGCGCTGAGCACTGTCTCGGGCTGCTTCTTTTGCAGGCAACTCTGGCGCTGCGGGTGATGGTCTTCGTGCGTGAGAGCTACGAGGCAATGATGCTTTATTCTTCGGGCATCTTTGTGGCTCTGCTCTTGCAAGTTGTCATCACCACAGAGCAGATGCCAGAGGAAGTTGTTCACTTCTGGAGAGCCTGCCAGCAGGAACACCACCTTTCCGCCAACCCCAACAGGTCCCAGTCCTCCTGTCCTTCCCGTGCCCTTGTGGCCAGCACCAGTGCTCCCAGCGTGACTTGGGCTTTGCTCTGCACACAGGTTTGCAGTGCAGACCCTGAGGGCCCTGCTCTGCCGACTGCGCTATAACAACGAGCTGGTGGTTATGGAGCGAAAGCATGTCTGGGACACGCTGCTGTGTGCTGACACCCAGCACTATGCAGCGGGTCTGCTGGCCAGGTGAGACCCCCTTCTCCCCACTGCCCCCGGCATTTGTGTCCTGTGTCCGAGGTGCCCCACACAGTCCCTGTGGTCGTGGGCCAGAGGGCCTCGTCACTGAGGGACAGCCAAGGACACTGAAAAAGGCTTGGAGAGAAGGGTGCCCAGGAGCAACCACGTCCCAGTGCACCCACATCCAATCCATGGATGCTGGGGAAGAGCAGACCTCTGTGTGTCAGTCCTGGGAGATGTTTGCCCCCCCAGCTCACAGCCTTGGTGCATTTTTCCCTCTGCCAGAGAGATGCGCCGGATCTCTGTCCCTCTGTGTTCTGGGATTGCGCTCCACCTCCTCGTGCTGCTGAGCAGGGAGGAGGCACGCTGGGATCTGCCCTTGCTGGCATTCCTTGTGGAGGTGAGCCTGACGGCCAGCGCTGCCTCGCTGAGCTGCCTCCCAGCTCTCTGGCCTCTCGTAGCCGCAGCTGCCTGGGACGGTGCCCGTGCCCTGCGCTGCTGCCGGGGCCCGGCCCTGTGCAGTGCCCGGGTCCTGCCGGCCGGCTCCCCTGTCACTGCCCTGTGCCTTTCAGGTCCTCGAGTGCCTGGACTTGAGGGAATGCGGTGACAGCGTCCTGGTGATCATGTCCAGGTACCTGCAGAGCGAGTGCAGGCAGAGGGGTCGCCTGGCGCTCAGAGGCCTCGTGGTGCTCACCAAGGATCCCTCGATGGTGAGAAGGGCGCAGCGGCTGAAGCTGCGCTGGGGAAAGCAGCCTCTTGGGCTTGGCTGGGCTTCAGGAGCTGAGGCAGCAGCTCCCAGCTCTCCTGCCCCCTGGCTCAGCTGCCCGAGTGCTTCAGGACAGGCCTTGGCCTCTGGGCCCTGCAGCAGCAGGGTGGGGTTGCAGGGCCAGGGTGGTGGAGGCAGTGCAGCCGTTCATGGCTTCACAGCACAGCCTTGTGTTCCTCACAGGCCAGAAGAATGGGAAGCCTGTCTCAACGGCTTGTGCAGATGCTGGGAGATGCTGATGGAGAGGTGGTCAGGATGTCCCTCTCTGTGTTCATGAATGTGCTGGAGAAGAGAGACATCCTGATATCCAGCACCACCGCCCCGAAACTGGCTGAGGCACTCCTGCCACTCTTTGATCACGTAAGGCTCTGTGCCCCCAGCCACAGGCACTGGCTGCTGACCAGACGCTTTGTGCCCTGTGGATTTTAGGGCTGTTGCTCACATGGGCTGGAGAAGTTGCTGCTGAGCTTTTGTCCTTTCCACCAGGACAACAGCCATGTGCAGCTGCTCTCCATTCGTCTCTTCCATGAGGTGATGAAGTTGGTAGTGGAAGAGGGAAAAAAGCCCCTTAAGACTATTGTGGGCCAGAGCCTACTGCCACTTTTATTGCACTGCCATGATGAGAACCGGCGTGTGGCAGAGGTGAGGACTCATGGGCTGATGTGTGTTCCTTGGAGGGGGCTCAGCTGCCTCCTGCCCTCGTGTCTCACGGGCTGCAGCCTCCTCCTGGCCTCAGCACAGGATGTGGGTCCTGTGCCCTGGGCTGTGGTGCCATCTCTGGGTCTCTGCTGTTCTCCAGGCTTCTCAGCAAACGCTGCAATGTGCGGCTGAGTTCCTGAAAAGGAGAAATCTCAAGAAGCTGGTGAAGATGCAGAAGACATTGAAGTTTGCTAAGTGCCTGGTAAGGATGGCCTGGAGAAGCCCCTGCCCCCGGTGCCCAGTGTGTGGGGCTGGCAGCTGTGCCCCTGCCCAGTGCTGCACCCAGGGGCGCCAGCCTGCGCCCGACCCGCTGCTCCCTTCCCTGGGCCGCGCGGGCTCTTCTCCAGGCTCCTCTGGCCCCGAGCCGGGTGCCGATGGAGCCCCGGCCCCGCTGGGCCGTGGGGCGGGGCGGCACCGCGGCTCCCCGGGCAGCAGCCGGCCCTCGGCCCCCTCCAGAGCCCGGGGCCAGGGACTGCTGGCCGGGCCTCGGGGCTGTGCGGGCAGGGGAGGCCAGGGCTGGGCGCAGGGAGCGCCCGGCCAAGGGGCTGAGCCCGCGCCGACCCTTCCCTCCTGGCGCTCTCTGCAGCTGGCAGAGGACAGGAGCCGAGCTGCCCAGCACCTGTACCGGGCCATCGACTACGTGGACGGCCCACAGGAGCCCCTGCGAGACGCGGCCATCGGGTTCATTGGTGAGCCACGAGCCCTCCCCGCCCCGCCGCAGCTCGGCCCCAGCCCCGGCTGCTGCCCCGGCTGCAGCGGGATCCGGGCCGGGGCCGTGGAGCCCCGCCTGCCCTCGGGGCCGCTGCCGCCCTCTCGCAGCCGTGCCCTCGGGCGTCCGGATGCGGCAAGGGCCCGGGCTGAGCCCTGCCGGGGGGAGGAAAGCGTGTGGCCACAGGGCTGGCAGCGCCGCTGGCAGGGAGCTGTGGCGCTGGGGCCCTCAGAGCCTCTGTGTTCCCAGGCATCGCCGGGCGCTACCTGAAGGGGCAGCCAGGAGAGCTCCAGGTCCTCTCTGAGGGTGAGTGAATGCAGCGGGCTATCAGCAGGGGCTGGCAGGGCATTCTGCAGGGCCTGGCTCGGGAGCTGCAATCTCTGCCCCGGCCCTCGGGGTCTTTGCTCCACGTGTGCACTCGGGGTGGCGTGGGCAGAGCACAGAGAGATTTCAGGGACACGCTGAGGAGGTTCATGGCCAGCACCTTCCAGCTGATCCCGTTGGCCCTGCTCTCTTCTGGCCATGGCAAGAGCAGGCTGAGATGGCCCTGGCAGGAAGGTCTCCTTGGATTCCCGCAGATCCAGGCTCTGACCGTGCCTCTGTTTGTGTCTCTTCCCAGCCCTTCAAGCCCTGAGAAGAGATGACAGCCCTTCCCACACAAACGTAATAGTTCAGCAGTTACTCAGCAAAAGAGCTGCGGAACTGCTTTCATCTGCTCGTTGATCTGCTGGCTCAGAAGCAGTGTCCCTCTAAGATCTCCTGATACCATAGAAGATGAGACCACCTGGAGACTAGAGTGGCTGGACATCCAGGCACAGCTGATGCTGCTCACAGCTGAGCCTGTGCAAAGCTCCCATAGCTCCTGCTCTCTCCCTCCCTTTTGACACTTCCGTCCCTCCAGTCCTCCGACCCTGCCCATCCCCCGTTTTCCCTCCTGGCTCATCCCTTTGCTTCGCTTGACATTAATAAAAAGTTTGGCTTCTTCACTTGACCTGCGTCCCTGTGGTGCTGGAGCAGTGCAAAACCCGAGCCCTGGGACACGCAGGCCCCTCCTGCCGTTCTCTTCTGTGCCGTGTTTTGTGCAGAGACACAGAGGAACGAGGGCAGCTCAGGCTGCAAAGGTCCCTGTCCTGAAGGTCCCCTTGCACAACACTGTGGAGTTAAAGGTCTTGCTGAGCCCCCTGAAGGCCTGGGATTTTAGAAGAGCCAACTGGAGTATGCTCCGGAGGCAGCTGTGAGGGATAACATGGCAAGCCTCCACGGAGGGCAAAGGAGCTCAGAATGCTGCAAGTTTTCAAGAGCAGCTTCCTGAAAGCACAGCAGTGCTCCATCCCTGCACAGGATCAGGAAGAGGGCAGACCCAGAGACCATCCTGACTTAGCAGAGAGCTTTGGGCATGCCTAAGAACAAACAAAGCAGCAGCACAATGGCTGAGACGCAGATGCGCGGCCATCCCGGTGTCCAGAGCGCTGTCAGGCAGTGTCGGGATCCTGGCTGCGCTTCTGGTCCCCACAACTGAGGAATCGTAGTCCCTGCCTCAGAGGCAGACAGAAACCCAGCAAAGTGAGACCAGAAGGAGGGCACCCTTCCAAGTCTCTCTTGGGCACGGCTGCAAAAGAGCCCCTGCTGCTTCTTCCTGTGCCTGTGTTGGGGGGCTGCTGATCGCTGAGCCAGCCAGGTTGTGCTCAGTGTTCCAAAGACTGCTCCGAGTGGGCAGGGCTTCCCAAGAAGCTCCCAGGGAGGTGGGTGCAGCAGTCTCCCTTTGGCCTCTGTGGTCCTTTCAGTTCTTGAGGCCTGATGCACTTGGCTGAGGGGCAGGGGATGGGGAAAGGCTGGGAAGAGCAGGTTTGGCATCTGCCGGGACCTGCAGAGATTGAATCATGATAAAATCATGGAATAGTTTCTGTTCCGTGGGACCTTAAGGACCGTCTGCTTCCACCACCTGCCATGGGCAGGGATGCCTTCCACTAGATAATGTTGCTTTCAACCTGGTCTTGAACACTTCCAGGGATAGGGCAGCCACAGGTTTTCTGGCCTGCCTTTGTTAGGGCACTGTCATACATGAAATCCCTAATTATGCTTGGTCTTTGCATATTAAGTGCCTTAATGAGTTCATTTTGAGTTAAATGGTTTTTTATCAATGTTAAAAATAATCCCTCAGCCCAGGTACAAATATCAGGTTCTGTTGTTAGCATCTTAACTGTTCTAGTGGTTTGTTTGCACTGTCCCAAGTTGAAAATCCCAGGTTAAAAGTTCCCCAGTTGAAAAATCCCTTTTTGGGACTTGAACCACTTGTACCCTGTGAGAGTTACTTTTCTTGTGTTCGTTGTCTACTTTTACAATTGTTTTAAGATGTGTTAAATGTATTTTAAGATGTTTTAGGTATTTGTACTTGGCACTTTAGTTCAGGGACCAACTCTAACCCCCAGTTTTAACAGCAAGCAGCTATTTTAGCCCCATAGCCCTTATCCTGCAGGTAAGCTCCATGGCAACCTGAATTTTAATGAGGGCATGTTCCCATCCTTACTCCAGCTCATACCACCCCTCCCTAAACGACGAGCCATTGGTAGACAGAAATGATCTGTCAAGGGAAAGTACCACTCACCTTGGGCCAAAGGGGCGGGCTGTGGGTGGGCTGTGGGCGGGCTGGGGCGGAGCAAAGGCAGTATAAAACATCGATGGAAGCCTCAGCGCAAGGGAGAGCTCCTGCAGATTGGCTGTAGTGGGTGTGTGTGCTGGGCTTATAGAGCCTTACTCCTTTAAGGAGCCTTTAGTTATTTTACTAGCTAAGAGCCAGCCCAGCAGTACCTGTTCCCTTTTTCATCGGAGGTCCGGTGCTGTCCCAGCCTTAAGATCCCTAATCCCTGCGCTCCCGGGGCATACCTTCAACGAGCCTAAGGATCCCAAATTTTTACTTTTTTGCTAATTTTTGTAATTTTTAATTTGTTTGTTTTTCAATAAATTATTTCAATTTTTAATAAATTATAAGAGTTGTCTGATTCCTCACAAGCTGGTATGTATTGAGCATACCAGAATGCCATTGAAACAATGATGCTAATTATTGAGCAAGAAGCTTAGGTTTTCATTAGCTAACTTGTGACTATCTGAAAGAGGGCAATAACGCTTGTTATATTTTGCTCCTCGAGAAAAACAAAACAAAAAGCCCTACCCAAAATAACCACAAAATCAAACCAACTTTTTGTGTGGTTTTCATTCATATTACTCGTTTTTATCAAGATATAGGCACAAAAATCCCAAATCACACAATTTTAAGCATTCAAGAAGTTCCGGTATAGTTAGTGATGTTTTCTGTTTCAGATTGGATCAATGGACAATGTTTTCCTGGTAAGCACTAAAACCTCTGCAGTTGAATCTCCTTGACCACAATTGACTTTTCAACACCATTTTAGTCTATAGTTTAACCTTTTTTTTTTCTTTTTTTTTTTTTTTAAGTGAACAGAGCACTTTTTTTGGTCTTCTGAATTGGCTATTACAGGATCTAATACTTTCCTCAGGACTGAGACGGATGTCTATCATGCTCAAGGATGAACCCTTCAAAGAGTGGTCAGATTATGTGGGGTTTTCTTTGTTTTCCTTTCCTTCTGATGTTGGTATCCAAATGGATTAGTGTGTCCTTTGAGGAGCTAATCACAGGTAATTAAATTGATTCATATGCAGCTGAAGTTAGAGCCTTAAAGAAGGGTTGAACTGCTTCCACTGGAAAGAAAACAGAGATAAAACCCTGGGCAGAGGGAGGAGACAAATAACAAACAAAAAACCCCAATGAAACAATTAAAAAAACAATGCAAAAGCAAATTCTGAATTAATTTTGTTTTATGTAGCATTCGATTTTATTTAGTTCCCAACACAGATATATAGCTATGTCTGAAAGGATAATTACAAATATAATTCTAAAGTATTGTGGTTCACGTTTAACACTGGGAATTCAGACTGGTTTTTACAAGTGTTCAGTTACTGATTTTCTCTCAGTCTTGGCTGCCTGCAGGTAACATGGGATTATAAAGAGGTGAAGCACTTTTAGATGAAGGGGGAGCTAATTTGTTTAAACCAAAATCTAAATGAGGAACTTTATCTTGCAATGAATTGCAAGTCCCATACAAATTATCAGGGGCATGAATCTGCTTCATGTATGTGAAATATCTACGTAATGAACCAGCTGCAACCTGAGAGAGAGAGAGAGAGAAAGGTGCAGCATCAGTCTGAAGAGATCTCAAAACACAGTCATTTGGAATCTTCCAGTCAGTTGTCTGGTAATTCTGTAGCTTGTGCACTGCTTAATATTGTGGCCAGCTTGCCTCTGTATGCCTTGGAATATCTCAAACCATGTACAGACAGCTTAGATACCCCTCGGCTGTGCAGCTGCACGTGAGCCGGTGCCGGCTGTCAGCTGCTCACCAGAAGCAGGAGCAAAGAGATGAAATCTAGCTCAGAGCCCAGCTCTATTCTTAGAATCATTTATTCCCCATCCCGAGGAATGGGGTGCATCCGATCAAGAGGGCAGCCGGGAAAAGAGGCAGAGCCTCTGTGTGAGGTTACTTTTGTCACAGCGAGGGGAAAGGGGATAGCAGGGGCGGAGCTGGGATAAACAACCGACCAGATCAAAGTCCGGGGTACTTGAACTGTACCTGCACTTTAAACAAAGGAATAACTCAGAGTCACAGGGCAGGGACCCAGGCGGGAACCCAGGGGTACCCTGCAACACAGTTGCATATAACCGCCAAATTTTCCTTATTTAAAACCAACTCTGTTAGTTTATTTCAAATGTTCGAAGAACTGGGGAACATCCTTATCCTGAACAAGTAAAAGGTACAACTTATATATTGAATTTAATACAGTTAAGCATGGTAAATATATTCCCACATGAAATATTTTATAAGAAAGATGTTAACTTTCCAAATTAGATACTTCCATGAGAACTGTGTATTTGTTAAAAAAAAAAAAAAAGGCAGAAAACATAAAATTCTCAGTCTTTAGTTGACCAAGATGATTTTATAGCTTTTAACTAAATGCAATCTAATGTTCTTTATCTTTTTGGGTCTATTACTTCTTGCTTTCTGGATGCTCTCCCTTGTTTCTACCCAACAATCCAATTTTTTGGCAAGTTTCCCTCTTCACTTTTGAACTGTTATTGAGCTTCTTGCCTTGACAATCTCCGTGAGCAGAAAGTACTTCCTCTAGTTACATTTCAAGATCATTGCTCTTGACAATCAAATTCCTCAAAAATCTTTAGAATATGTTCAGAACAAAAGTAAATCTTTTCCGCATGAATTTTGCATCACTTTGATCTTTAGCATCAGAAGAAGAAATAAAATGGCAAATCACTCAATTACAGTCCTTGGGAATCACAGGATCATAGAATGGGTAAAGTTGGAGGGGACCATATCTGGTCATCTGGTCCAACCTCCCTGCTCAAGTAGGGCCAGCCCAGAGCACCTGCCATAGGACTGTATTCAATTGGCTCTTGAATATCTCCAGTGAGGGAGATTCCACAACTTCTGTGGGCATTCTGTTCCAGGATACAGTCACTGCACAGAGAAGAAGTTCTTCCTCGTGTTCAGGTGGAACTTCCTGTGCATGAGTTTCTGCCCATTGCCTCTTGTCCTATAGCTTGGCACCACTGAGAAGAGCCAGTGAATAAAATTGCCATGCTGCTCCTCTGTACCACGCGAGCATTGCATGAAGACACCCCTTAATGGGACACTTGGGGTCTGAGATCAGCCTTCACATCACTGTGGGAACAACGACAGAGATTACAAGACCTTTCCACCCTTCCATGTCCCACTGAAATGTGAACGCAAGCTGCCCTTTTCTTCCTGATTTCTCCTCATGTCCTCTCTTGAAGGAGAATGAGGAAAAGTGCCATGCCATGTTTCATTGCGTCTGCGGCCTGCAACATCAAATCAGACCTAAGTACTTTCTGAAAACCATATTGGATGACTTGTTGTTATCAGTAGATTTGTGATAAAGGGAGGAAATTTTATTTGGATAGTAAATAGAAGTTTCAGAATTTTTTACTTCTGTCCCATTCCTTTTCAGTAAGTTCTGCTTTGGTTTTCAGAGTGCCACCTTTTCAACTTAGTGCTGTTTGTGTCCTCCTTTCTCATCAGCTTTTCTTTGCCTGCTCTATTTCTTTCTTAGTATCTATCTGTACCTGTGGCAGCTCCAGCCAAAGATCCTCACCAAATCATTTTTCCCAATTCACGTGCTAAAACAAACCTTGATTAACTTGTGAAGTTTGGTGATGAAATATCATAGTAAGATCCTGCTCCACTTGGGTTTTGGCCCTGTCCAGGAAGGTCTTTTCCTTGCTAGAAGCTGGAATTCCCAACCCTTACACTTTGTGCCATGGATCACAGAGGGGAATCACCGAGGTTCCCAGGGTGCTGTTTGTGCTGTGCCTCCCAAGGGAGCTGTGCAGGTGCAGGTGACAAGGGCTTGAAGCTGTGTGGGCTCTCAGAGCAGACAGCAAATGTTTGTTTGCTGGACGTTTTCAGCACATTCCCAACTCCAAACAAAGGGAAGAAGGGAACGGAGGAGCTGACAGAATCATGGAATTCTTGCAGCTGGCAGGGACCCTGTGCAGGTGTTATGATCCTATTAGGCAGAGATGCCTCTGCTCCAGTGAAGGTGCAAATGAGAGCATGTGATGACAACGTACAGATTTTGTTTAGCATGGATTTTATTTAACGAGAAAGGTGTTATAAAGGAAATGTCAGTTTCATCGAATTAATAATTTGCGCAAGCCAAATTATTAATATAAAAACAAATAAAATTTATTTTAATCAAATTGACAATCTTAATAAGCCACTATAAAGGAAAAGCAGGGCCAAGCCTAGGTCCTTGACTCTGGGTGACACATACACAGCTCTGACCACCAGCAGTTCAGAGAGGTAAGTGCACACCTTTGAGGTGTTTGAGTCCAGTTTTTATACTGTTTTTCTTGCTCCTGGCCAGGAAATCTTTTGTTCTTTTCACTTCTGATGATCCTCTGGCCCAGTGCTCAGTGGTCCATTTAGATGTTGATTTGTCCAAGGATTCTCTTTGTGCTCTGGTTGATGGTTTCCAGTAACTCATTTCAGCATTTCTAGTAAGGGTCCTGTTCAGATGATGATCTTTCCAAGAAATCCTTATATGATTAAAATGAAGTGTCTTGAGCAATAGGTCCACTCATCAGCAGTGTCCAAGGAGTAGCAGATCCTATCTCTTACTCCTTTCAGATGGAAAAGATTCTTGTTGGGTAAGATGAAATCATAGGAGGTTGATGGGTCTGAGGTCATCTCCTCTGAGCTTGCCTGCACTTCTTATGTTAATTGGTACCTTCCTTGGGCAAGATGTCATGAGACTTGCCAAGGTGTACTCTGAACATAACTTATTTGAACATATATACAATTTACAAGATATATTTCACATTTTGGATTTCACATTAATAACTTATTCTACTTATAGCATTTTGATTTCTTATGAATTTTGACCTATCTATAACAAAGGGAAGGTAGAGAGAAAGAAGAAAGAGGTCTCTGAGAGAGAGAGAGCAGAAGATAATCACTTGGTACGAGATAGTCTTTAAGGCATTTCCCTTCATTCTGTGATTCTAGAAGATGTGTGGATGTGGATTTTAATTTGATATTATCATTTAATACTACTAGTATCTCATCTTCTTCTTCATCTTAGTCTTCTTTTCTTCACTACTTCCATTTCTTTTTCTTCATCTTAGTCATTCTTATTTTTCTTATTCTTCTTATTGTTTTTCTTATACTTCATATTCTTCTTATAATTTACCACTATTATTTCTCCATATTCATCATCTTCATCTTCTTCTTCTTCATTTACTACTACTACTACGATTTCTTCTTCTCCTTTATATTCTTACTCCTATTTTTATTATTCTTATTGAACTTACTATTTTTACTGTTATTCTTTTCCTTCTCATTATTTGTTACTACTATTTCTTCATCGTCTTGTTATTCCTATTCCTATTCTTGTTATTCTTTTTTTCGATTTTTTGGGGGTTTTTTTGTTTGTTTTTTTTTTGATTTTTTTTTCTTACTACTACTGTTTCCAAAACCAACTTTCATTGCAGTGGGAGAATGATTTGTGTGGCAGACCAGCTCGGCCTGGAGGGACACGTCCAGGCAAAGGCAGCCCATGTGGCTCCCTCAGGACGCCAGGCAGGCTCCAGGGCAGCCGCCACTGGTGGGGCCCGGCCTGGCACGGGCAGCGGGCACTACTCATCCAGCTGTGGCCTCAGGCAGGGGCAGCGGAACAGCCCTCGCAGCGCCCGCAGCGCCCGCCTGAAGCGGGACGGACGTTTCTTAGGGGCAGCCGGCTGCAGCCCGAGGGCCGGGGCCCCCGGCTGGGGGGCTGAGGGGCCTGGGGGGCAGCAGGGGCTGTGTGGGGCAGGGCCCTGGCTCTGTGCCCCTGCTGCCTTCTCCTCCTCAGCCGAGGCTGGAGAAGCTGCTGCCTTGGCCGAGTCCTGGGGAGCAGCGTCGGGGTCCTGCAGCTGCTGGGAGTACTTGGGGCTGACCCAGATGGTGTGGATGGTGATCTGTTCCCAGTCCTCCTGCGACTCCTCTTTCTTGTTGCCATCTCTGTACGAGGACAATGCTGGGTGTCGTCTGACTGCCCCTTCCCAGGGCTCCCATAGGAAAAGCAGACTATCACTGATGTTTTCTTGGGACAGCTCTTCATCTGTTGTGTCTTCCCAAAAGAACAGGTCTTTGTACACGTTGGGTTTCCCCTTTCCCTCCTCCACGGCCAAGTCCTGCTCCACGGTCAGCGGCCCTGGCAGCTCTGCCCCCTCTGCTGCCCCCTCCCACTGCTCCCTGAGGGCTCCCGGCTGGGGAGCTGAGGGGCCTGGGGGGCAGCAGGGGCTGTGTGGGGCAGGGCCCTGGCTCTGTGCCCCTGCTGCCTTCTCCTCCTCAGCCAAGGCTGGCAGCTCTGCCCCCTCTGCTGCCCCTTCCCACTGCTCCCTGAGGGCTCCCGGCTGGGGAGCTGAGGGGCCTGGGGGGCAGCAGGGGCTGTGTGGGGCAGGGCCTGGGGGGCAGCAGGGGCTGTGTGGGGCAGGGCCCTGGCTCTGTGCCCCTGCTGCCTTCTCCTCCTCAGCCGAGGCTGGAGAAGCTGCTGCCTTGGCTGAGTCCTGGGGAGCAGCGTCGGGGTCCTGCAGGAACTGTGGGTACTTGGGGCTGACCGAGATGGTGTGGATCGTGATGCGATCCCAGTCCTTTGACTCCTCATTTTCACTGCCACCTCCACTTTGGGATGATTCGGGGTCTTCTCTGACTTCTTCTTCAGACAGCTCTTGGTGGATGGAATGTTCCCCTTGGGGAAGCATTTTGTCATTATCATCTTCTTCTTGGGAAAGCTCTTGGATTCCCATGTCTAGCTGCTGGAACAACTCTTGGCATCTCTCAGATTCCCATTTGGACGGGTTTCCCCACTGGTGCAATTCCTGGCCCATGGAGGATTCTTCCTCTCCCTCCTCCCTGGCCCCATCCCTCTCTACCCACTTAATTGTTCTCTCCCGCTCCTCTGTGGGCTCTTGTAGCCACCACCCAGGGGATAGGCCTGGGGGCCAGCAGGACCTGTGTGGGGCAGGGCCCTGGCTCTGTGCCCCAGCTGTAGGGGAAGGAGTAGACTGCCTTGGCACATCTGGGGCTAAATGGCCCTGGCCCTCAGGAAGCTGCCCTCCTGCCCCATCCCAGCTCCCTCCATCACCTCTCCTTCCAGGGCTGGCTGTCATCTGGGGCCTCATGCACAGGCCCAAAAGCCCTGTGTCAGGGGAAGGGTTGGGGTTTGTCTCCTCTGTGAGCATCTCCATTGTGCTCTTGCACAGAGGCTCTCAGGCGAGCTGCTTCCTCGTGAGACAGCGGCTCTCCTGGGACTGGGCACCCCAGGGCTCTGTGCCCCTCAGATACCCCTCAAGCAGGGCGGGGCTCTGCCATGTCACAATGGCCTCTGGGCACCACAACGCCCCGCATCACCAAGGGGCCTGACACAACCGCGCCTGGGTCACAAAGGGCCACACCTGACACCCTTCCACAGCCAAACACACCGGAACTGGCATGAAGCAGTCCTCGGACATGGGCACTTGTAGCCCCTGGTGTGCCCAGAGCCCTGTGAGGCTTTGGACACGGTGCCACACAACAGCCCGAGCCCCACACTGCAGAGCCCTGGCTTTGGAGGGTGGGCCATCTGGGACACGAGCCATTGGCCAGATGGAGGCATCCAGAGGGTTGTGGGCAGTGGCCCTGTTGGAAATGATACCACTTTTAAAATGTTTAAATCACTTTTGTCCTGGGTTTGTTTGCCTTTGCCAAGGTAGGGGAGTTTGAAGGTTTTCTTCAAAAGACTATTTTCACCAAGGCTTTGCGTTTTGCTGGCGGAAGCCTGATGGACTTCAATCAACAAAAAGAAGATTCCTGGACTCTGATAGTTTAGTATCTACAGGTTGGGACTAGCCAGAAGATACAGAGAACATAAATGGACATTAGCAAATATTGCCCCCTGGTGTGGTTGGAGACACCTGATTGGAGACACAGTTTTGTGTAGCCAGCAAACATACTGAAGGCACACTCTGCCCTGCCATCCAGAACAGGCAGAGCAGGGCAGGAAGAGTGGTGCCAAGGGTGGGCACAAAGGGGGACTTTCCTTAGGGAGAGTGGGACAGGAGAGGTGTTCTCCCTCAGCCCGTCAAAGACACCGGTGTCAAACTCAAGAGTTTTTTTGGGTTTCTTACAACAAATAAGTTTCCCCTTCCCTCGCTGTTACAGAGTGATGTTGTTTGCACACCAAGCAACAGCTGCCAAGAGTTACGTGAACAGCCCCACATCTCTTCATGCAATAAATAACCCTATTAATGTCACCTGGGAGCCCTTGGCTTTGGTTACCAGTGGGCCTTTCTTTCTCCCCCAAGAAAGATTATAGAATCTTTGTGTCCAGGAGGCCGAGGCATACTCACTTGGCTTGTGGTAGAATTACCTTCAGATACTTACATTGATTTAGTCCCCTATATATTTTAAAATAACCTGAACTTTTTCATAGTTTCTCCCAATAACTGAGTCTAGCATTGTATTGCCTTTATTAAGCATAGAAAGTGCAGCAGTTGAACCACATTATTTCATGAGATGCCCTAGAGCCATCAAAATTCAGACAGCTTTCTGAGTCACAGTGTCATTCTTGCTCTGGGCAAGAAGGTAACAATTTGCTGCTGGCCTAAATTTACGAGCTCAAAGTTTACAGTTTCTCCCCTCCCTTTTCTTCCTATCTGTGTAGCTTCGCTTCTGTGGCCAGGAAAAGCTCACTGATCCAAGTTTTTGACAGACTGAAAAAGGAATGAAGGGAGATGTTGCATTGCATTAGCCTTAAGAAAGTTCCTTGTCCAGGAGCAGCTGAGCCCTTCAATTTTCATTTCTTTCTGTAGGAGCTCTGTTGTGTTTTGACATTTATAAGAACATATTAGAAACCAACAAATACTAGAGTGGTGATGCTAAATTAGCTTTGCTCGCAGTTCAACTTTTCATGTACACTTTTCATGTGTTTACTTAATGTTTTAAAGACAATTTCTAATCTTTCACTGGCAGCTGGCTTTCCTTCAGTGTCTGTAAAACAAAACAAATCAGTGAAACTATGGACTGCTTTAAAAAATATTAATATAAAATGTCAGAAGTCAGAATTTGACTTCCATAATTCTCTTTTTGACCCTCAAAGAGGATGTTTATAATTGTTTGTTTCTCTATGCATGGCTATCCACCTTTGAATTGATTTTACTGTGTTGCGCTGCACATCCCTGATATGCTGCCTGAAAGCTTTTTGCAAAATAATAAAATATTTCCTGAAATGTTATGGTTCTAGGAGAGATTCTATTATATGACATTACATTATTTCTGTTCTGTGTAGTGTATGTTTGTGCAGTCTAGTCTGAAATAGGTGAGTAGATCAAAAATAACACAATGGGATAACCAGTGTGATTGATGATGGAAAAGACTGACAGGGCAGCAGTCAGGCAGACTGCATGGTATATTTGGCATTTCTACAAAATCATTGTGTTAAATTAATAGCCACATTATTTTCAATCCCATAAAATTTGGCTCCACTTTTAAATTTATGTTATGATCACAGGGAGGAGTAATTTTCTTTTCTGATGTTTGACTTTTCCAAATGCACCATAATTCAAAACCATGGCGGTGCAGTGTTATATTACAAAGGAATGAAGTTAAACACAGACCTTTTAGCTCATTTCAGGTTCTAGAAAATACTTTGAGACAAAATTTAGGTATTAAAAGTTCCATGTCACGTAGGATTTTGGAATCAGGTGCTTCTTGACATAAATATTTCAGATAGAACTGGTGTCTCAACTATTTTTGAACCTTTTCTTGCATGGGAGCTCATATGGTAGAGATGCTGTCAATTACCAGCTAAAGAATTGACTTACAGTATTTGCTAAAAATAGATATGGAAGTCAATTTAGGTTTTGTATTTAACAGAGCAGAAGAGGAAATTTTGAAGCATGGATTTTAACTGAAATGGTAAAAACTCTCCTAAACCCAACAGATGTTGTTATAGTAGTCAGTTAATTAATGCATTGAGGAAAAAATCTTGATCAACTCCATTTTTACCATAATTTGGAATTCTCTTACTTCTCTGTGTGTTATTTCCAGGATTTGGGGATGTAGACTATTTTTATTCTGGAGATAAATTTTATAATTTCTTATTTTAAAATGTTAGGCAGGTAGTGTTGAAGCAGATTGTCCTTTATAATTTTGTATCAAACCAGCATAGTTAAGTAAAAAAGTCTTCCTATTTAACTAAACCCTTGATATTATGAGACAAGAGTTAAAGATTACTTGGCATAAAGGCAGGGATCCTGTTTTTAGGTCTGAGTGTGATTAGCTATTTAATAATACATGTGGCTATCGTTTATGTGGAAATGTTTGCACACGTTTCCAAATTTCAGCCTTATTTTGACAGAAAGTTAAAAATTGAAGAGAGCCATGACTGAGGTCTCAGCAATGGTGGTTTTGTATAAACTCTTTCCTTTTAGCATAGGGCCAGTTTATTCACTGACATTCAGTTCCACCAAACCTCAGGGAAGGTGTTGGAGAGGACCCCTCGTCATCAGGGAACAGGAGAGGACGTCTCTGTGGATCTTTGGCCTTGGAGGCTTCCCAACTTCCCCTCGGCCTCACCGGTGCCAGTTCCATGCACTTCCATGGATGGGACATGTCTGATTCCAATGGTTTGAAGCACTTCCCTTCCTTCCTTCCCTCCAATATCCAGTCAATTGATAAAACCATCTGATAGTCTTTACAAAAGGTGCGTTTCTTCCATGATGGATGTGCAGAGCAGAAAACAATGGTCTTTATTCAAGCTTGTTTTTCATCTTATCACAACACTAGTCCTACTAGAATTTTCTAAAGCATCTGACATCATTGTCATTGCACTTAGGAACCCAGAGGGGTCTAATGAAGGTAATGTTCTACTGAGTAATATGATGTAGTATTTAATCTTGGTGTTCCAAGGAAAAAATAGTTTTGTTCTTTTCCTCTGGGCTCCTAACTCCAATGCAAATGACTTCCCATTTCTTTTCCCCAGGCAGAAACTGACCATTAAATATATTTATGTACCTTTGTCCAGCTACAGTTCTGAAAGTTTGCTTACTATATTATGTTATTTTTAAGTATTTTCCTTATCTCTAATTATATAATAACTACACCCATTCCTACTTGCTTAAATGAAGTATGCAGTGCAAAGATCAAAATCACTGAAAATATCTTATTTTTAACTACCAGTTTTTCAAATACTCAGAAGTTGAATTTCAATTTATGAAATTTGTATTCTTACCTTCAAATTCAACCTTCTTCAAAATACTGAGAAACTAAGTCAATATTTTAATTTCTTTGGTTACTGAATAATCTATCTTTGAAGTAAGAAGACCTACAAAACTGTCTTTAAAAGCTGCATCTTTCTGTCAATGTCAATTTTTAAATTCCACATGTGAAATAGAGAACAAAATTCCTGCAGAAAGTATATTTGGTTGTTTTTGAAAGATTGGTGCTTATAGTTCTCTCTCTACTTCCAAACACTGTAGTAGCTTCATAAGGTGCTCCTGTATGTAAAAATCCAATAGGTTTGCAGTCCATCCAGAGTTGTGTGTCTTTTGCATCTTTAGATTTATAATGCCTGATCATGTCTATTTTGGTGTATGCTAGCAGTAACTGCTTGGTCCTTTTTCACTGCTCTGTGAAGAAAAAGAATGCCTTTAATTCAGTCCTGTCCTGTAGAAAAAGAAGCATGGATTTATTTCCCAACACAAGTCTTAATGGCATCTCAAGGTAATCAAATTCTGAAAAAAAATGGTTTAGTTTTTATTTGACCATACTTATGTATGGTCAAGTAAACCCTGACGTTTCCAGAGGAATGTAACTCTCTGTGCTTGTAGACTTACCCATATATATGAATGAAAGCAAAAGATCCTTTTCAATAGCACGAGGCATGTTTAACCTGTGTCATTTGAGCATTCACTTGAACTTTCACAGGCATTTTCTGTCCTGTCCAAAGAATTTGGTAGACGTTGGATCAAAGGCACAAATCAACATCTGAGCACTGATGTAAATAAATGAGACAAATACTTGAAGCCACATAAGGATTCATCAGAGAACCACTTGAAGCATTATTTTAGGCAGAAAAAAATATGATTTATTGAATTTTTATATACTCTGTCATATCCTCTACAGAAACCTATTCAGCTGTTGAATGCAGGACACCACCACTCTAATTTCCATTAATTTATTGCGAATCTTATTTAATTCTTTAAAATTCTCTTTCGCCAATTTAGCTTCATCACAAGAGCAATGCTCATCTGAATCAGTCCTATGGGAATGATTTTTTACAGTTAATTAGGCATTCATTAGCTACTAGCCCATAGAAAGCAGGAAGTTTCTTGGTTTAACTGTTAATCAATAGATTAACCCTGTTCTTCCTGTTTAATTTCTTGGACCCTGAAAAATTCATGGAAATATCCTTTCAGTCTTCTTGGAAAAATACTTCAGTTCTAAACTAAATGCTGAAGAGGATATGATAAACATTTTTCTCACTGATGTCAAGATAAGTACACAAAAAATCACAGAGTTCTCATTTCTTTAGATTTTTTCCCTTGACTATGCTGACATTTTGGAAATTGAGTTTTACTTTATGAGCTGTCTGATTCTACAAGCTGTGGCACTTGGTTCCATATTCTGGAGTGAGTTAGTATAAGCATACTCTTTCAGATATGTACATTCCCTTAAAATAATGGAACATTTTCTTCAGTTACAAAGATTACTGTTATTTCTAAATATACTCAAGTAAATATCAATAATTTCAGCTCTTATTTCTGGCAATTTTTGATTTCCAATATTTTCTTTTCATTCAACACATGGAGATTTTTCATGTTTATTATGCAATAATGGAAACCAGTTTCAGTCTTCTGATTTCTGCTCTCCTTGGAGCTTCAGAGAATTGAAAAGAAAAATAATTGAAGCTTGTATTTAAATGACCAGTATAGTATAGACGGATTCTCCTCATTTGCACCAATTTAAGGATCTTTCTGACTCTCACAGAGTTATTACCTCCTGATTACTTATGAGTCAGACCCTCAGACAAAGGTCTGACATGGCAATGCTAATCAGAGACTAAATTGTTATATTATGTATTTTAATAAGTGCTAGAGACAAGTAAATGGCAATTACTGTGATCCAGTGATTCAGTAACAAAAATAGTCTCAGCAGAATCTGTAGAGTTTTTTAATTAATTGGAATGGCTTGCAATGAAATGGTGTTCAAGCAGCTGTAATTTCAGCATTCCAGAGGGCATTTCAAGGGTTTGTCTGAGATTCACAGGAGCAAAGGATACAAGAAATAGAACAGTGAAATGCAATAGGCATATTTTTCCAAATTTATACAAAATTCAGTAAACTACTTTTTTTCTTCCTTTTTAAGGGTTTTTGATATGAGCTTCTAGGTGTTCATAAAGATTTATAAAAGCTGCATTCCTGTGTCATTTCTGTCCACTCATTGATGACAAAATTAATTTGTGTGTCTGGTATAGTAGTTAGAAAAAAAGGAAAGTACATACTGTAAAGGATACTTTAATATGAATTCTTTCTTCATCTTCCATCAGAGAAGTCTAGTAGTGTGACGTTTCTTGTTTCCAACAGATTTAAGTACTGTAAACGCAGTGTATAAACTTTAGAAACAAAACAATTCTCAGTTTTCTAATTGTTCATGTTTTAGTGAAACAAGAGATGCTACAGGAAATACACTTTTTTTTTTTTTAACAATAGAACTACTCCATTTTAAAAAGTCTTTCCGAGCTATACAGAAATTGGAAAATGGAATCCTGTAGCACCTCTGCATGTAATTCATTTAAGGCAAAGACTAATTCAAATTTACAGGTAGAATAAATAAAATTTTGCTCCAATTTTTTCTTAATTTAGTTTCTTTTTCTGAGGATGCTATGTGTTAAGATTTTTTTGTCTTAATTCAAAATTCTTATTCTAGAAATGTGGTTAGTTAAACAAATGATACTATTTAAGCCATCCACTAATGTATGCATCAGATTTAATTTTTTTCCTGTGAAAATGAATTCTGATGATGGTTTTCACAATCGGATCTTCCTAACAATTGCAATAAATCCAGGTTGCTCTGTGCTTGTTAACATGAAAGGTGTTGAAGTCACCTGAGAGAAGCAGAAAAGTTTGCAGAATTTAAAGAATCTGAAGACATCTCCAGATTCTTTTATCTCTGGAACTTTTTATGCTTTTAGAGATCATTAAATTGAGCTTGTCTGTCTTCTATTTGTCTAAACGACAGATTGTTTCATAGCAATGTTTCCTCTCAAGGATTAAATTAAAAAAAACCAAAAAGGATTAAGGGGAGCAGAACAGTAAAGCAATTTTTGGGTTTTTTTCAGCATAATTGTTTTCACAGGGAATTCCCAAAAATAAGTAAAGAAAGTGCTTTACCTGTAAAAAAAAGCATGTTAATAATTTGGTGTCAAAATAATACTTTATTTTTTGAGAATTACAATTTCTTTTCTCCTTGCCTACAAATATAAAATTTTACAGTAGTAGTAGAGCAATTCAGGACTTGACTGAATATGTTTGGATGGAAGCATGGTCTTTGATTTTGTCAATAAATAATCTTCCTAATTCAAAGCTGAATGTATCTCTTTGTCTCTGTGAAAATGAAGGCATTTGAGAAAAGGAAGGAAACTAAAAATTGTAGTTGCAGTTTAACGTGAGCCTTGTACCTGACCTGAAGGTGCCATTTCCCCAGTACAGAATTAGGAGGAATTCCAGTTTCAGGTTCATCGTTTGTTACAGGAGGGAGGGAGGGAGGGAGG
>JACBWW010000627.1:5985-27648 GCA_020086605.1 Lanius collurio | reverse complement strand
AAAAAGAAAAAGAAAAAGAAAAAGAAAAAGAAAAAGAAAAAGAAAAAGAAAAAGAAAAAGAAAAAGAAAAAGAAAAAGAAAAAGAAAATTTAGAAAAGCCATAAATTTTGGTCTTTTATAAAACTGCCAAGGAGAAAAGCCGTGTGACATTCATAACTGCTGTTCTACAAATAATTTTAGCTACATGCCTATAAAGCAACACAGTAATTTTGAACAAAAGCTTGCTTGAAACCAATGATTTGATCAAGAAATGCCACAGAATGAATTGCAATGTAATGTCTTCTCAGACATTTAATAGCATACATGAATGGCAGAGGGTAATACATTTAAATAATCTTATTTCTTTGAAAAATGTTTCCACATCAAGCATTTTGTCATAACAGCTGCAGCAGTTGCTTCTGCCAATAGGACATTTGTATGACTGTATAGATCAGCACAGGCCATTTCCTGCAGGAATATTTTATTCTGTAATTAAATCAGGAAGAAAAACACCTGGAACACTGCTGAAGGCTGTAGAGACACGGGTATTTTGAATCAGATTTTAGCCCATTGTGAACTTCCTGGTAGCTTGGAAATGGAGCTTTCTGGTGTAGTGCAATATAGCCCAGGAACTGGAGAGGCCTCATGGAGGGAAAATGCCCCAGGGAGGACGGGGAGGTGCAGCCTGGTGCTAAAATGGGACTACAAGAGGGAAGTTGGGGTCAGTACTTCTGCATTAAAAGCAATATTCCAGATATATGTAAGAAGAGAAGCTGATTCCCCTAAAACATCTTAAGATATTCTCTGCCTGGAGAGGACAAAGAGAGGTTCAGTGCAGAGTAGGGCTATTTCCATTTTCAACTTGTCAGTAACGTTCCAACAAAGCATGGGGGGAGAGAGAAACGAAAGGATTTCCCTACATTTGATTGTGATTGTACTTTCTCTACCAAATAAATCCTCCTCAGTTCATAAAGATTCTTCTAAAGAGCAATTTGATTTTCCTTTGAAAAGCACTGGACTGCATCCAATGTCATTAGTTCTTTAAATATGTCCATAGACTCCTTCAGGCTTGAAGCCTTGTGAAAAGTCCCTTGTCACTCCTGGCCTTGCTTTTCCTCTGTAGGAATCCAAATTAAACTGTCCTCTCTGTGTTTCCAGTAGCACACAGGGACTGAAGGGCTTTGGTGTTCTCTATGTGAGTATTAAGGCATATTGGGTGAGGCTACAGGATATGGTTAAATTGCATGATTGTATTTTAATAGATTTTTTCCAAAGAAGGCAAATCTTGATGCAATAGCTTGGAACCACATAGCTAGTCAAAATTATTCCTATTAAATCAGCAGTATCATATTCTTATTGGACTCTTGGTTTGTTTGGTTTGGTTTGGTTTTTTTTTGTCTACTCATTAGCTAGACATATTTCTTTTATTTATGCTTAATATTAAGATCTGATTATTAAAATTATTAGAGAGGTTTATATGAGCAAACTAAGGTGCAAAAGAGACCATACACCAAAGACAACAATAAATACGAGGCAGAGAGAGTGAGGCAGAAAAAGAATTTTTAAAAGAGAGGGAGAGAGAAAGAGAGTGACAGATTAAGTGGAAAAATATCATCACTCTGTGGATTCCAACTGTGTCCCATCCAACTGCATCCTCTTTGTCTGGTCCTCTCAGTGATGAGGGTGAAACACAAAGTTCAGTGCATTAATGTACCCCCAAACTGGGGGGCTGGGGGGTTTATATTCTCTTTGCATGACTGGATCTGGTGCTGCCCTTGGATCATGTGCTGTCCTCTGGTGGAAGGCCCCAGCCAGGCTTGGGATGCCTTTGATGGGCCATGATGCCCTCTGAGATGTGACAGCTCCCTCTCAGGTCAGCCCAGCTGAGCCAGTTGTGCCCATCAGACCATCCCCGAGGGAACTGAGGGAGATTTTACAGCTGAGCTTGGGGAAGGGAGGACAATTATCGTGAGAAAAGGGACCATTCCACCCGGCAGGGTTTTGGCAAAGCCTGTTTGTAGCTTCCCCCTGTGTCTTGTGCAAATCACCAGCACAGCCCCAAAACCTCAGCTCCTCCCACTGGAGGGAGGAAAACCTGGCCTCAAGCAAATCACCCTGGCACCTACAGGATTGTTTGGAATCATTAACCATTAGTAGTCCAGTCTATCCCACCTGGCTGCTGAATACTTCAAGAAACACCTGAGCATTTCTAACCTTAGCATTGCAATTTTCCTTACCTGAACACCTTCCCCTGCTTTTCTTCTGTCTCTGCTCCTGTTTTTCACCTTAAGGTGTCCAGTTTTCCAGTAGAGGTAACCATTCTCTTACATCTTCACCTTCTTTTATAACTTGGGTAGTGTCAGCTATTTTTCTGTGCTGAATAATGCAAGCTTTGCAACTCCATCTTAAAACCTTTGTATCCATTCCCTTATGCACCCACTAAGCATCACTCAATAGGTTTTTGCATATTCCATCCTTCAGCACTCCCTTTCTCCTGGATGCTCCATTAGGGAATGATTGCTCTGATCTCACAAACACATTGATCACTCAGGACTGCCCTATTTGACTGTGTTTTCCTAGAAATGCTGCTACTTTTGAAGATCTGCAAGAGGAAATCCACTAAACTGGGTCTAGTGCCAAAACTCTAATCCACATTGCTTGGGAAATGATGTGCCTACCCTGACTGAGACAAACCACAGGCTCTCAGAGGAAATTCAGGCAGCATGTGTATTTAACATTAGACACTTTTGTACAAAAGCCTGCCAATCATATTGATTTGTGTCAAATTAAGTGCAATGGGATTTTCTTTTTTTTTTTTTTTTTTTTTTTTTTTTTAATCTATGTGGACAGCTTGGAGGCAGGAAATTAAACAAACCTTTTTCAATAATCATCTTGGCTGAAAGTAAATTGTGGTCTTAATAATCAGAGATGGACAATCATGTTATAAAAAGTTATCCCTCAGGTAAGGAATGTTTGCCAAAATTAAACTCTCATAAAAGCAGCAATAAGAGAGGGGACTTAACAGGCATGATCTTGATTTTACGAACAATACTCTAAAATTAAGGGATAATTCCACACATTCATCAGGTTCTCATCACTTTACACAACTGACTGATTATTTTTAGAGTTCTCTTGTGAAGTAGGAAAATATCCAAATTTTAAAGACATATATATCCTAATTTTATAGGTTCCACGTGTGAGTACTCAAGTTCTCACTTCTGTACTAAATTCATTAAACATCCTTTCTTGACTTAAAAAAACAACAAAAAAAACAATAAAAAACCACTTCTGTGATATGAAATATCATTTTAAATGCAGGTAAAGTCAGCAGTAACATAGTTTCTGTTTTGCACAAGATTTCTGATGACTTAAATCAAGGGGCTACTTATGGATGTCTGCAACACAGAGCTTCAGGGACTCAAACTGGCACACCCTGTGAAGGTGAAGACAAAAACATTTTAACTTCAGAGTACATTACCATCAGAATTACTACTGGGAAGTGTTATGGATGGCTGCATTTCTCCTCTCCTGTACCATCCAGTTCAGATTTTGGCTGCTTCATGACGAATGGCTACTGTTGATACCCAGAGCAGAGAGCAGCACATCATTTGTATGAGCTGGGAGGGCTGGCAAAACCCCCTCTTGCAGTGATTGCAGAGCACTCAGGGGAATCTTGTCCTGTCCAACTTCCTGGGATGGAGAACAACACCACTTTTCACAGCCTCCCTTATTAAGGTGATAGAAAAGGAAAGTTAAATCACAGCTAATCAAGTATGCTCCAGGAAGATACAATAATAATTTTTTCCATATATCTCACCTTTCCAGGAAGGAGCATAAGTGGCAGAACTTTGCATGTACTCTTGATTAATAGAAGTGATCTGCACCCAGCCTTACTTAAATCAAAGGGGAGCAAAGAGCCCAAGTTCCTCACAAAAATAATTATTTATTTACTTAGGTGAAAAGCTAAGACATCAAGAGATGTCTCAATATTTGCTGCCAAGAAGTATTTTTCTGAGCTTTACACATTTAGATGGAGATGATGACACTGTAAACTCATTTTATAGTAAATTTGGTTGTAAGGCATGATTAATCTAATGTATTTGAGGCATTTACTTTAAGATAAATAAATTGTGCCTTAGACACAACTTTTTCTCCTGACCTGATGTTCAGTGACAGCAAGGGGAGTGACCATACTGGACATGTGTAACTTGTCAGAAAAATCCCATCTTGGCTTGCTGAAGTCAGCATACATACATGAGGTATGTGGAGGGGATGTTCCTCCTGCTTTTGCTGCCCATGAGCTCACTGCTGGTGGCCACACAGTCCCCAGGGAAAGGGAAAAACAAGACCAACCTCCACCATGAAATCACTTCTGTGTGGTACATGGCATGTCCTAATTTTTGAGTAAGGAGGTAGTCAGTGGGTAACTCATGTAAGCACAGTTAACTATTAGGAGACAAAACTTAAGAAGCTGAATTTACATCTTGTCAAGATAGAGGGGACAGGAGGAGACAGCAAATGTTAATTCAGACAGCAAATGCTGATTACAAGACCTTGGAAGTAGGATTGGCCCTGATCTTGTTAAGATAGGAGGGACAAGGATCATCCCAAAAACTGCTGAATCATTCCTCAAAGGACTACACATGCCCCAGGGAGAAAGGTGAAAAGGGCACTCTGAGGAAGACTGCTGATCTTCATCACAGAGACCCCCGAGGAAGAGGAGAAGCCTTCCTCAGTGCGACCACCAGGACACACAACGCATGCGTGACCCGTATGCTAATGATATTAATGGCTTACGGGAAATAATTTGTATAACCACACCTGTCTCAAGGAATGTAATGAATATTCATGATTTAACCCATAAGTACTGTATTGTAGAAGGTACCGGGGTGTGTGTTTGGAGGAGCATCCCCCACACACCCAGCATTGCTGAATAAAGCAAATCCCCACTTCTCTGACTGTCTCTGAAGGGTCTCCTGGCCTGGCTTGGGGCGAATCATTTTCACAGCTGAAATCCTTTAGTTTGCCTTTGAAACAGGATGAGCAGGTATGAGAGGTTCCCTGGTCCCCACCTCAACTCCCAATATATTCAGGAAAAACAAGTGAAAATTCCAGAGGGACAAGGACACTTCCAAATGATCCTTTTCTAGATGACACTCTGCTATCTCAGTCCCTGCCATCAGCACCTGGCACGATCTTTTATTAGAAAGACACTGAGATACCTTGCATTTGTAAATATTTCTTGAAGGGAAATTTTAGTCCCATTTTTTGCTGTTGGTTTTTGTGCAGCACATAGAGGTATAAATGACCTCTCTCTCTGTGTGTCTCCAGACCCTTGAAGGACTGCTTCCCACCTTGCATTATTGAGAATTTTGTCAGATATACTTTCTACAACAGGATTTTCTTGTTTAATTTCAAGAACATATTACACATACCCAAATCACAATTAACCTCTTGGAAGTTCTTCTTAGATGGATAGTGGTAACTTTGGCTGGTTATTGCTTTGTATATTCTTAATTTGAAAATTTTACTGAAATATCCAACTGCTTTGTCTGTAGTATCTGAGGGTTTACTTAACTTCAGCCTAACTTCTAGAGTTACATCTGAGAATTCCATTTCTTTCCCCTTAAAAAATACATGCATATATATATATATGTGTGTGTCTATCACAAAATAAATATTGAATATATTTTTATATATTTCACACAAGGTGTTGTGTTGCCAGAGGTTCACAGACATTCTCTACTGAGGCCTTCATCATTTGCTATTTAGTCTGCCTTCAAGTTACTACAGGTCATACAATGTGTTTCTCTCCAACAATTTTGTATACTGTGCATTTTCTAATAATTAAAAAATTTTTCATTGTATGGCTGTCTTCAAGATACATACATTTTATATTCCTGGAATTGAGTTTGATCTGATTCTCTCTGCAAAGTATCACCAATGATTTTATGTAGCACCTTTGCTGAATACAGGATTAGAAAACAGATTTCTCTGTGTTGTGGCCTTTTCTGAAATATGTAGAAGTCACTGGTCATGAACCTCCCTGCTGATGTTATGGTATACATTATTTTTTAGGGAAAACTCTGCCACAAGCTAATGACTTTTGCTAGTGACACACTAGTAAAACTTACCCGGTTTGATGTCTGACTTTACTAATACACTCTATAATGGTTATTGCTTTTCTTTTCCTTTTTTTTTCTTTTTTTTTCCTATTTTATACTGGTCTTCTGAGTGCCAAATGACATTTAGTGCTCCTTGTGCTCAGGACTGCATTCCTACATGAGGCAAAAGAGTGTCAGTAGCTGGATGATAAAATCATTGTGTAAACTGTTCTAGAAGATCTTTGTCAAACCTGAAGAGAGTTTGTCTGTGCCCTGAGCAGGTGGGGGATGTTTATGCCCCTTGTTTTAGACAAAACAGGTCACAGAAAGCATTTACCTCTTCTCTGCAAGACCAGGGGCAGTTATCCAGCATTTCTGGTTGCTCCAGGGGTGTTTTTGCTCAATTCCCAACTGTTTACTGCAGAAATACCCCAAGTTTTCCCAGACTCCATCCCAAAGCCTTAACCTGGCCAGCACTGGCTGTTCCCTCTGCTGAGGCACAGTCTGGGTAACCTGAAGGTAAAACCTCTCTCACTACTCCCAGGAGCAAATACCAAGAGCAGCAGAGAGGAGGCTTTGTCCCTTCTCTTTTCATCAAGTCCATAATTATTTTCCTCATAACTTTGTAGATAACTCTTAACAAAGAGAAAATTTGTTTTGAAATTCTGCATACAACTGTATTTTATTTAAATCTTTTAGTGTGTCTTGCTTAAGGGTTTGGTTATGGTCTCTCTTTTTCATGTCCATCCCAGGTAGCTCTCCTGTACTCATAACTGTTTATATTTCAAAAGAAACAATCTTGGTTCAGATCTTTTTAATCTTGAGCCTCCTCCACTTCTCCACTAACACTTTAAAAATAATAAGTTCAGGTCTATGCAAATGACTTCTCATGCTAACCTAGCTAACACTGAGAAAGAGTAAAGTGCTCAACAGCAACAGTTTCAGCCTGAAGCCATCTGCAGGCTTATTTTTAGGATTCAAAATTTTAAACTGAATACTTTGCTAATCAAAAAAACCCCATTGAAGACTTCACTATTACCAGGTCTTACACTTTTAACACAAAAATAACAATATTACAGGGAAGTCAAAATTTTGTGTTGACTTCCACAGGGCCTAGAACTTGATTTGTGTTGTTGGCATTTTTCTACAGCACCAGATTTTGGCAGTATGAAACTGTAAATGAAACTCAGCTTTTATTTTCTTATGTCAGTTTTTACAGACAATTCTTTCAATGAAATCCAAATGGCCCAAACAAATAAAAACAAACAAAAAAGACAACAATCAATCATCTCAACATCAAAAACACCCAAAAAACCCACTCCTCAAACAAAAAACAGAATGCATTTTGAGTGGAATAAAGTTGCATTAAATTTCATCAAACCCATTTTTGGGATCTTGACAGAAAACACAGGAACACTTTTAGTTTTCAAATATTTTGAAATATGTTTTTAATCTTACATTTTATTTTATTCTTATTTTGAAATAGACATTTCATTTTATTGATGTGCTTATGATATTTATTACATCTCCCCAGCCTTTTCCTTTCTAAGCAATTTTGATTTTTATTGCCTTCTTATATTTCTATTGATTTCCATGTTCTTCTTTTCATGATTTTTTTTCAGTTTATGGTTGATTCTTTGTTCACATGACGTTGGTTTATAGAGTAAAACAGATGAGGGGTGATAACAGGGCTTATCAGTGGTCAGCTCATCTAAGTCTGTTTGCTTTGTGCACAAATAGATCACTACCAACATATTGACTGAAGAATTTCAGCTTCAGGAGTTTTATCTGGCACCACTGACATTAATGGGAGTTTGCAAGTGACACAGTGGGTGGTGAATGAGAGTTTGGATGCTCCTGTACTGTAAAAATCTAAACCAGGTTTCAATTGCTGCTCTATTTCTTATAGTCATAATCTGCTGGGTTGTTTTTCTGTAATGATTTCAATATATTTTTCACACTTTCATCACAGAATTAAAGGTTTTGTGCAATGATTTTTCAAAGAAAGGCAAGAACCCAGTTCACAATAATTTATATTTATCTATTTCTGGAATTTCCACGAATAATTGTCAGTACACCATTATGGTTTTTTACTACATTTTCTGAGTATTAAAATACCTTTATTAGAATTGCTGTGGGCACCTGCTTGAAATGCATGTTCTGTGTGAGCAGCAGTGTATTTACCCCTGAGAATGAGATCTGAGATAAGCTTTCAAGTACTTCATCATGCTTTGGTTTCTGCTTCTTTATTCCTACCTAACTGAAATGTTTCATAAAAGCCTGCCAGTTACTTTAAATAACATTACAGAAAAACAAACAGCACTGGAGTACCTGAAGAAATTTAGAATGTTCAGATTATACACAAGAAGTGCAACAAGCAGAGACTGTATGTCTAGAAGTCTTAATATATCTAGATAATCTATATTCTTGAGCTTCTCTAGCATTTGGGCCAAATTTAAAAAAAAAAGAAAAAGGAGAAAGAACTTTAATTTGTCTGTTTCAGTCCTTATGCCTTTCTTCCCTACAAAATACTAGCACCTAAATAATCACTTAATGGGATTTAACTATGAAAATTCCATTGACATTTGACAAAATAGAACGATTCTTTTCTTTTTTTCCAATATCCACTGACAAGAAAAGCTTATAATATTCACAGAAATTAATGCTTAATAGGATAGACAAACTTGAGTGGACAAAATGTCCACACATAGATGGAATTTACCTTCCATTTTTGAATATATGGATGAAAAGCTGTGTTTATGCTCTGATGTGCTTCATAAATTGATGTTTTAATAAGACATAAAGGTTTCCAAGTTCAAGAAAGCCCTAATGCAGTTGGGGGGCTCCCCATCCATGTGTGTGTGTGTCTTTTAACCTTCTTAGGGCTTTCTGAAGAGCCACCCCTAATCTGGAGAGCAATCATTCCTACAACATGCAGCTTTCTTAGCACCTCTCCAGCTCCCTCCTCCCTCTGGTGAAAATAAATTGGGTTCATCTCTTCATCCTACCCATGAACAATGGGAAAAATTATTGTTCTTGGTCTCAGCTAAAGGTTCTGTAATAAATAAAATGTTTGCTGTCTTTTAGAAGCACGGGGTTCTCATTGAATTCTTGCTCTTTGTATTCTTCAAATATTGCTTATAATTCATTGCAACTACTTGTGTAATTATCTTTTTGTTTTGCTTTTGCCTTTATTACCTATTTTAACTTCTTTTGCCTTTTTTCAGTGTTTTAGTCCTTCAGAAAAAGTGATGTTTTATAGCTCATCTTTTCTGCTGCTTCAATTTCTTGATCAGTTTTTGGCGAATCATGGTTTCTTTATGCTATGTATTCGTGTTATAAGCATGTACTCGATTTTTTCAATCATTATAAGCATGTACTCAATGTTTTCAATCACATATCTTTGTGTTATAAGCATGTACTCAATTTTTTTCAATCAGAGTATGCAGATGCCATTTCCTTTGGAAAGCACAGCTCTGAGAGAGGAGGAAATAAGGACTTTAAAAATGGATATGTCCTAATATATGGCCATAGCATTAATTGTACATCCTGGTTTAAAAAGCACATTTCCAATAAAGTTTAACCATACAAATGAAGACAAATAAATAAACTTTATAAATTATCTTGCATATGCTTGGAGGAAGCAATAGAGCCAAGTACCCAGGTGTGCCAAGGGCTGTGTTCTGGGAGCTGGCTGAAGTCTGGGAGCTGCCCTTGCCCTGTTCAGGTCTTTGGACATGAAAACCTCTGAATTTCTGTGGTTCAGGAGTTGCTTTTGCAGTTCTGCCTCTGTGTGCTGAGAGCAAAGTCAACAGATGTGATTACTGGTGGGATCTTCTGTCAGAAGTGGGGCTCTAAAGCTGATAAATCTAAAATCAATCACCTGTGCGGGCTGGAAAAGTTATTTTGGAATTTCCTCTTGAGAATGGTGCAGAAAAATACAGAAATGGGATATGTTTTCTATTGGCCTGGAGGTAGGTGGTTTGGATGGTATGTACATACCTTTAATGACATGGGAATCTCACTGCAAAGCCTATAACATGCCCCTGAAATAAGTACAGCAATATTTTAGAAGCTTTTGAAGGAGATTATACAGCCCAATAAAAAAAACCACTTTTTATACAGTGTTATTCATAGAGAAAAATTTTCTTTACTAATTGTTGGTAACTCAATTCATTGCTGGAAGGCACAAAGAGGAGGTGAAGGAACCCTGAAAATGACATATTTTGTATTTTTTAACTGCTGTCATTCTTTTCTAAGATCCTGCCAGCAAGTCTATTTTCCAAAATTAAACATTATCAGGTGCAAATTAGTTTAAAAATTCTATCCAGTTGGAAGTACCACACTTATTTGTGCAGAATACTGGGAAAGAAATGTTTTGATGACTCTGAACCATCCAAAGGGTGTTTAATAAATAGTTGATGTCTGTTTAAATTGAAGAGTATAAAAAATTAGTTTTTCAAGACTCATGTGAGTTTAAGCACCTGCTTTAAGTTTATTCCTAAATAGGATACTTTTCCAAATGAAGGTTTAGAACTCTGATTCTGATCCACTTGCTTCAATGGTAGCATTCATAAACTTGAATAAGAATCAAAATTATATAGAAAAGGCAGCTAACATGCATAAAAAGTGACAATATGAAGAAAAAAAAGTTTGAAAGATTTAGAACATCACAAAAGTCCTTTTGCTGTAGCTCTTACATTTGACCATCTCCTCATGAATTTATTCTTCCATTTCCTCCTGTATTTTCTTGCCATCAGATCCATTCTCAGCTCAGAACATACATACTACCACAAGACAAGAAAAGAAAAATCAATATATATATATATGAGTTAACTGAAACTAATAATATTACTTCAATGTATCTTCATTCCCACAAACAAACAAAGATTTTCTTACAGTATCCATTAAAGTTAGTGTTTTTAGGAGCTTTGGTATTTCAATAATTAATTTTTTTTTACTACCATTTGGCTTTATTAGTTTATTATTAGTTTTATTAGATGTGTGCAAGGATACAGATGCCTTCTGCTTTAGGAACTTGTATTCAATATAAGGGAAGAGTTCAAGAATTCCTGACAAATTGTGCTGATCTGGATGACTCTTGCAGCTGGTCATATCTTTTATAAAAGGATGCAAGAGAGATTTTTATATTTAGAGGTTCAGAATAACTTTTTCCTTTCCCTATCCTTTAGCAATTTTATTTTCTTAGGCTTCTATTTTTCTTTTAATTGAAAACAGCAGATTCCACTATAGTTGTCACATTTTGACCTAGAAAATGGCATTTTAGTCTAGTTTTTATTTGATTAATCAATCATGCAGTTCACCTGATTTTGATTTTACCTTGCATTCATAATTTTTTTGCTGAATACACTTGATGAAAACATTTCAGTTCATCACCTACTGAGAGCTCAGATAAAAATTGTGTGTGCAAGAATGAGACCAGCACAGGCTCCAGGAGCTGCTTGGGGAGATCTGTTCATATTTACAATTGTATTTATGGCTTCCAAAATTTCCTGTTATGGTAGTGAATTGTTCTTGGGTGTCTCATTCATTAAAGCACTCTCTGCTTAATATTTTTTGTTGCTTGTCCACCAAGCTACAGCATTGGGAGAACTCAGCCTTGAACAGAAATGCACAGTTTGTTTTAAACTGAAAAAAGAAGATTAAATGCAATCACAAAGCTTTTCCATTACTGTCAGAAAGTTTAAATACTGGATCTGTTATGACTATTGTTAATTGTTTCTCCTGTTTTGTTTTGGTTTGGTTTGTTTTTTTTTATTTGTTTGGGTTGTGGTTTTTGTTTGTTTTTGTTTTGGTTTTTGTTTGTTTGGTTGGTTTTTGTTTGTTTTGTTTTGTTTTTGTTGTTGTGTCTTTGTTTTTGTTTTTGTTTTGTATTTTCCCTATTTGATGTGGTTGGTTTGAAACATTTTAGCCCATCTTTTTCTTCTGGAAGAAATCTGAACAGAGAACTTGCATTGTTTCATTGTTCCACTTTTGCTTCACTTTCCTGCACACGATTTGATTTTTTAAATCCTTATTATACCATTACTTCAGAGGAAAATAACTGGAGGATATGTTCTTCTTTTAATCTTTCTTTGCCATGTAATAACAGGGTGGTTGGAGACTGCCCAAGGAAGAACAAAGGAGATATTTTAACAGCAGGAAAATCTTATTCAGATTCCTAAACGAGCAGAGAGAAAAGGGCCAAGACTTCCCTAACATTTCCCAACACTTTTTATTGAGCTCAGCTTTGAAGCAGAAACCATCACCTGGCTATCCTGTCTGCAGCATCTCCCAAAATAAACATTACACTTGCCACACACTCAGGGGATTCCCTCACCTTTGGGAGAGGAAACCAAAGCAGTAGAAAATGCAGATGAATTTCTGTGGAGCTGTGAATCTTCCATGCTCAGAGTGTGGAACCCTCCCTGTGACCTTCCTTACAGCCATGGTCACTGATTATCAGTGTTTTGTAGCTGGGGAATTGTCAGCCTCCAGCCAGAACTGCATTACTTTTGTCTGATTCTTATTTATGGTGACATTTTCTAGCCCCTCAAATGCAGTCATTATGGGCTGGATGCTGTGTTGTAGCCAAAGTCTGCAGCAGGTGTAGGTGGAGGTCTGCAGAGCTCCAGAAAAAGAAGGGAATTGCTTTAGGAGTTCACTAATACAACACTAAAATTCAGTCTAAGATGGTTCCTAGTCAATTAATCTCTGATAAGACTTGGGAGAAAGAAATGGAACTGAGGGGGCATTTGGAAACTCATATTCAGATGACAGTCAAATAAAGGCCAAACCATTCCTAAATGGAGCAGCACGAAGATATTGAGGTAAATATGCCTGTAAATAAGTAAAATTATGCTTTATGCTTGGCCTAATCATCTTGGATTTTCTCCTTGATTTTTTTTTTTTTTTAATGGGATCTTAGGAAAAAAAAAGTCTTTGAGAATTCTAAGTGATTAGAAATACTCTGCATGATTCTGCCAACCTTTTGTATAACAGCTCTCTGATTAAGGAGCTCACATTAGAGAGAAAAAAAATTGAAAATATGAGTCAAATGGGAAACCTGAGCTTTTCTCCTAGATTATGCAGGAAGGAAATTGCATCTTCTATTCTGAGGGAGATATTATAAAATATAGTTCAAGACAACCTTCTCAGTTTTTCAGGTTATGTAGTTTTCATAGCAAAATTGAGACTACAAAGACACCAGTATTTTAGAAACTTTCAGCACAAGATATATACCTTGAATTCAGGAGTAGTTTCTGATGTTGATTAGACACAGCCTGGGGACCAAAAATCTCATCAAATCACAACAGAGATTCAGTAGAGAAGATCCTGATGAACGTTGGAACCAGGCCCAAAGAAACTGCAGGAGGTTAAAAAATAAAAGTATGAAGTTTTACACATAAGGAAGAGCAATCCCATGGAATAGTAAATTCTAGGAAGTAACTCTGGGAAGAGATGTTGGGAAGACAGACTAAGAAACAACCTTGTGGAAAAAGTTTACATTATCATCTTTATGGAGAAGAATCTCCTTATCTGTCTCATCTGCCTGCAATGGAGCTATGCATTAAAAAAACATTGCTTTTACTTCTCAGTCAGACTGGGCAAGACTCAGTAGAGAATATCCTTGTCCTGTTGCCTTTTTTAATGTTTTGTACTTCATAGGCATGTCTTTATACTCATTTAAGTATATCTTGCCACTAAGTCGAAGTCAGCAAGCAAAATTCCTCCCAAATCCAAGCTTTATGATTTATATCTTGGAATCTTCTACTAAAAGCTTGTGGGACAGAGATTTAAATCTCTAAATGCACAGAGAAAATGCATGTGCTCTGTACACTTATGCATCTGCAGGTGAATGTCTGTTGGCTTCTTCCACTGGGCATATTTCATTTTGCATGAGACAAATTTTATTCAGAGAGCAAGAATGACCCTCTCAGCCTAATGATTTCCATTTGTGATATGAAAAGCTGTGGTTCTTCTTTTTGCTCTCAAAAATCATTCCAGGAAAAAGTGAATCTCTTTAGAAGGCGGGCCTGACAGCACACTTTAAACTATGTTAAGACAGAGCAAAGACACAGTTCTGGGAGGAAAGGGAGATATAAAATCCATCAGTCAGAAAAGGCTCTGAATCTTAACTCTCCTTCACCTTAATTTATTCTTTCTACTCTGGCCTGCTGCATTGGAGAATGACACCACCCACTGCTTCGGGCCCATTTGCAAATATAACCTAAACATGTAGAAACTTCTTCTGAAATTCAAAAGAGTAATTGACATTTTTTCAGTCCACTCTACCTGCATTTCACTAGCAAATGTCACAGCAGGTTGCTTGAACAGCCTTTTTTCATGAAGGAAACTCGCAGAGCCATCATGCTCTGCAGCCTCAGGAGCAGGGTGGCAAAAGGAAAGCAATTTCTGGGTGCCTCCATGAAAATCTTGGGGTAAAAACTGCTAGATGGTTCATCACACAGCTTATACACGTGCCAACAGTCAGGCTGACAGGGAACAGCACTGAGCAGTCCAGTTCATGTCCTAAACTGGCAGAGAAGGGGTTAAAAGGGCTCCAGTACAGGTATTTCTTCTCCATCCATAGCAGTGATCTCTGGATCAGAGATGAGGGCTTGAGAAACACCAGTGGCTTCCTCTGTTCTTTCTCTCCATGTTCATCATCAGACCACGGACTTTATCTTCCCCTTGGAGGGTATCAGTCATTACAATCTCCCATTAATTAGTACTTTAATCTAAATATATCTAGAGAAGCAAAGCATACTTCTGTTTATAACATTTTACCAACATGGCCAGGCATTTCAAAGTAGTACTTTATTAAATGACAATAATTTTTGTTCTCTTGGCTAACTCACAGAATGAAATAGTATTTTTTTTCTTATTCTTATTCTTTTTCTTTTTTCTTTTTTTTCTTTTTTTTCTTTTTTTCTTTTTCCTTTTCTTTTTCTTCTTTTTCTTTTTTTTCCCCTTTCTTTTTCTTTTACTTTTTCTTCTGTTTCTTCTTTTTCTTCTCCTCTTTCTTTTTTTCTGTGCTGGATGTTGCTAACAATAAATTACACTGACTTCGAAGAAATCTCTAATAGTAAATATTATGGTTTCTTCTAACATTTCCCCTATGAAAATAAACTGCATTAAAAGGAGTTCACATAAAAGATACCAGGGTCAAAGACTATTGGAATAGGCACTGTAGGTCCATTAGAACACAGCACCCACAGGCAGTGATTATTTATTGGAATATGTTGTGAGTCATGGCAATTCATAACACCACAGTCCCTGGAAAATTCCATTTTCCACTCTGAGCCAACGTTAGGCTCACAGTACATACATTTTGATTAACTGAGACACAAGTGCATCCCAGCAGTTACAGGAGAGTTGTTTCCTTTCTTAAAAATGAGAGATACTTATTATTTCCAGGTAAATAAATAAGGTGGTGTGAATGAAGCATTTACAGTTCTTGGCAGGTCACTTAAAAGAAATAAGACTGTACATGAAAGCTTGTTTGACTGTCTATTTAGTTTCATTTTAAAGATTTCAGTCTTATCATTCATGATTTATGCACAACATGTACTGCCACTTGCTGGTCTGTTCTATAAATACCTTCATAATTTGAATTAAGATAATCTGTTATCTGTGCTTGGTAGATGTATTACAGTTTTGTACTCACTTAAAGTTCCACCAAACCATAAAGCCCTTTTTGCATTTTAGATTTAGCTAAAAATATTCACCCATTAAAATAGCAATCATCATTAAAATTAGTTCTCTGATTCTACTGATTAATTTTAAAGCAACAAGCGAGGTTTCTGAAAATTTACAATTAAATATATTTTTAAAAAAAACTGACACTTTTTAAGAGTCTAAAGAAGCAATTACCTGGCATAAAATCTGCAGGACACAGTTAGAGGGAAGAGGAAGTAATTTGAAATAAATACATATATTAATATAGATATGTCATAAGAATATTGCCAGAGGCAACATGGCAGTGTTGCTAAAAAAGTTTTAAATGAGTATATTTAAGACCTTTCCACTTCTCTCCAGAAAAATGTGAATCCTTCAATAAAGGGGGCAGGTTGTTTTTTGGTGAATAAAGAGTTTCTGCTTAAACAAGTTTCAAACTTTTCATCTTCTGTCACTGCTGTAGCTTCACTGAGACCAAAGTGAGCACTTGGCTTAGGAGGTGCAAGAGAAGTGTTTATTGTGACATTCTGGTAAATGGGAATTTTTAGTCACATGAGGAATTTGAACCTTTGGCTGTTGCTAAAGGGGAGGAATGACCTGTTCTGCATGAGTGGGAGAAGGAATAAGAAGGGGTGGAGCAAAAGGGCAGCAAGAACTGCAACTTCTGTCTCTTAGCAAGGGCTGAATCCCTGGCACAGTGCTCAGAGAGTTGGTGGAAATGTCACCCCTGGAGATCTTTAATTCAGACAGTAAAAGGTTATACCTTGATGCCTTTATTTAGTCCTTCTAAGTATCACACAAATGTCCTCAAAAGCACAGAAGAGCTATTTAATTTTTTCTTTTTTCACATAAAGCCATTAAAAAATTTGTATGTTTCTTCAATATTTATCTTCATTTGCAATCAGAAAAAGTTGAGATTTGAGTCTTTATTACTTTTAATTTTCCTATTTCCTTTCATTTGTTTACCTGAGTCTAAGAGGAGGGCTTGGATACTTTTCCTTTCCTTTGTCCCTTTTTTTGTGGGCCATTTCTCGTGCTGGGGTCCATCAGTTGGTAGCTACTGGGCTAGAAAACCTCTTGAATGTCTCTATCATCTTGTTTGCCACAAATAGCTTCTAAAAGATGGTCTTTCTATTTAAAATTTAAATTATGCTTAAAAGTCAACTGCAGTAATACAAATTCTAATTTTAAGTCTGAAAACAAGCCAAAGTCTGTAACTGCCAAGTGCTGTCATAGTTTAGAAAATATTAACACGGGTACAACCTTAAACTTTGGCACATTCTAAAACTTTTTTAACAGTATGATGATACTCAGAGAAAGATGTAAAGGCTTATATTTTTAAATTAAGTACTGCCATCACTCTTAGATTATGGGGGCAAGGGGAAGCCCTCCATAGGCCAACGGATTTTTTTTGTTGTTTTTAATAGGAAAGAACAAGATGTCTCTTAAAGTGGAAGTCCATTTCCTTCTCTTAAATAACCAGTGTGCCAGACAAGATTTTAACCTGTTTATCACCTTTTTAAATTATTTTATTACTTAATTGCTCATGAACATTGAACATCTTACAGTAAACTCAGATTTCAAGCAGCAAAACAATTTAAAAATAAAGCAAGCTGCACTAGAAGCATAATGGGGCCCATGAACAAGTATTTGTTGTCAAGTTTGTGAGTCAAGGAATTGAGTGTTCAGCTGGCAGGACCTGCAGATGCAGTCACAAAATACTGGTGATGGACTTAAATTGTTAATAAACAGTCTACAGGCTGTCACAGGTGACCACTGGACAGTAACCACTATTGAAATGCCATCCTTGAGCCTTTTAAATAAAAAACAGTGGTAGATTTTTTTAAAGGGTGTGGGAAAGGGAAGGACAAACTCCTAACAGGCTGTTTTGATGTGTCAGGGCAAGACAGAAATAATTAAGTGGGACCTACCTGTGTCTGCTGTACAAGGAGTGCTTTGTGCAGAGCTCACAGCTCTCTCTTTGTCCTCTGGGCACTGCAGGGATAAACAGGAGTGACTCAAGGTCTAACAAACAGCTCCAAAGCCTCCTGAAGCCAAGAGATTCATGATCAGCTTCTTGATTTGGCTCAGATTCCCTGGGTGCATTGTACCCACACAGTAAAAACCTGTCCTGAGCCTTCAGAATAAGAAAACACAGGGGACTCTTTGATGCCTGCCATGGCTAACTTGTCCATTCATTTTTGGGGTATTTTAAAAGATTTATGCTTATAAAATGGGAATTATGAATGGTGAACAAACCCATAAAAAGCACACAAAACCCCTGTCATAAATCCAAAATTGTTCCACCTAAGTCCACATCCTTAATTAGTTTAGAAGCTTCTTCCCCTCACCTCCCATGCCAGCTCTCTCTATTTTTTTCCAGAATTTAAGGCAGATAACCATAAAATCTTACTGAAATAACAATTTTCCCGTATTTTTGATGCTTAGAAACCACCAAAGTCTAATAAAAACTTATCTGTTTATTAACTGATTTGTGCTTTGCTTGATTTTCTTTAGTAGAACAATATATAATGAAATTTGGCTTCCTTTTTGTTCCATATTTTACAACAAGGACTGGCATACAATAAATATATAAAAGTTTCCAGCTTTATTCTGTCACTATTGAACATACAAAACAGGTCCTGTTCCTTCTTCACTCTGTTGTTCCCCTACAATGTTCTCCTGATCCACATCCTCATCTTTAGCAGATAAAGGAGATAAATACAACTGAAAGGGTTTTTTTGCTCATCAGTCAAGAAGATGGAAAGGACTCATGGGCTTTATTGCTGCTTCAATTTATGGAAAAGACAACGAAATTCCCACTCCCTCCATTACAGGAAGATCTCTGGTGTGCTCACAGCCAAGGCAGCATCACCCTCTTCTGCATGGCCACCCATGATGAGGGCTTATAATAAATACAGTTTGAGCACACTGGGAATTGTTATATTAATCCAAAAACTATCCAGTAAAGACTCACTTTGACTGGGAATGGTTAGTCCATCCTCCTAACCATCTGAATAAGAGAAAAATCTGTATTTTTCTCCATCAAACTTCAGCCACGTGAAAGTGAGGCTGGTTTAGCAACCACCTGTGCTCTCATTGCTGCTGAAGAAAAAGGAATATGTTATATAACACTGATTTTAGTAGTAGATCCATCACTTTCTGAAGATGTCAACTTCTCTCCAAAGACAATATGGGTTTCTGGAAGACAAGGCTGGAAAAGGGCCCGTCCTTTTAGATGGTGCAAGTTAAGTCAAATTAATTCTGCCAGCAGGCTGCTGCTGCTGCTATAAATCACAGCCTGCTTGTGCCCAGTCCCACACCAACACAGCTCTCTCAAAGCAGCTGTAAGAAGTGACAGCTGCCTGGCAAGATCCTAGACTTAAATGTGAGCAGATCAGAAGTGAGATGGAGTGATTGTGGACTTGGAAGGAAAAAGAGGAAAATATGAATCATCCATTTTATACAGTGTATTATACCCTTCATGGTTCAAAGCAACAGTTGTGTGACACAGAGGGGAAATTTCAAATATGTTCTCTCAAGATGATTTTCAGATATGTGGCAGAATTTTTCTAGTATTCATCTGAAGTGCTACACTGCCCCTTTATTGTTCTACTACTTAAGAAAATCAAGCAAAGCACAAATCAGTTAATAAACAGATAAGTTTTTATTAGACTTTGGTGGTTTCTAATCATCAAAATTAAGGGAAAATTGTTATTTCAGTAAGATTTTATGGTTATCTGCCTTAAATTCTGGAAAAAAATAGAGAGAGCTGGCATGGGAGGTGAGGGGAAGAAGCTTCTAAACTAATTAAGGATGTAGACTTAGGTGGAACATTTTTGGATTTATGACAGGGGTTTTGTGTGCTTTTTATGGGTTTGTTCACCATTCATAATTCCCATTTTATAAGCATAAATCTTTTAAAATACCTCAAAAATGAATGGACAAGTTAGCCATTTATATGTATCGTGACTGACCATTTTTATCTGACTGCTTCACAAGGAAAGTTTGGCAGTACAAATCCTATTAAAACAAAGGGGCAGCAGACCAGACTTGGGCAAATTCTCAAATGCCAATAATGGCTAAAAGCAAAATTATTGGCAATAGAAAAGAAATAATGAAGGAGTTTGTGATTGAGATGTAAATAACGTTTTTGTTCTCTCTTGCTTTCTGTTGCTCAGTATTCTGTGAACAGAATTAACCAGGAATATTTGAAAATCCTAGGAGAGAGGCTGTTTATTGATCATAGTTAGTTCTGCCTGCCATGCTTACAGTGCTCTGAAATTCATGCTTTAATTTGCATGAAAAGAGATGATTGGCCTGTGTAATGATTAATTGAGTATTATTAGTAATTTGGATAACATTTAATTAAACCTTAAAGGAATTAGTAATAGGATATTGATGGCAATGGGTATATTAAATATTTTCAATACATACTGATTAAGTCCCACAAAAACTGTATATGTAAGAAGATTGAAATATAAACTAAATAGAAACCATCAAAACCAGCTGGTCAAGTCTGAGTTACTGTTTTAGATCTGCCTTGAGATCACATCAACAAGGTTTATTTATATGAACTCTTTATATTATATTTTGTAGCACACATCAAAACAATTTTTTTTTGTTTGTATTTAAAATTTTGTGGTTATAGGAATTGATTCCTCTCCAGCAGTTTGGATTCCTAGAATCTTAGGATGAAATTTCTCCCTTTTTTTTCTTACTATTACACACAAGAGGAGGAATCCTGGTTCAGAAAGGTTCTTTTAGGGATCAGGAATTGGATAATACAACTGGTGGACATCCTGTCCCCCAAAAGCTTCATCTGCCTCAATTTCACACACACTGCAGAAAAGAGAAAGGTGAGAGACCCCTGAAAATCTGGCAATGCAACAACACTTCTGGGATGTCAACATAAAGTGCTGGCAACACACAGATTATCAAACTAATTTTGAGTTTTTTGAGTTCTAGGATAACTTCCAGACTGACAGATGTAACCTTAGCTAGAAAATCAGACACTGTGGTGAGTAAACTATAAATACAGACTAACTTGACACAAGATCTTGTCTTTTGGAAACTATGTAAATTGTCAGAATTTGTTTTAACTTCTCTGTAGTATGAGAAAAACACTAAAAACCATCAACCAAATAAAGAAAACTGTGAAATTAAAACTTAGGTTCTCTCTGAATTTCAATATGATTTCGAACCTGCTTTGCAGGAAGTAAACTGCCAGTATTTCAGCAGATTAGAAGCATCATTTCAGATCCAGAATTAAAAAGAAAACCAGCCAAACAACTACAAATCCTTACATGTTTCTAAAAAGATATGTTGAGAGATGTGCCACCTGGGAATTCTTTGTTTGTTTGTTTGTTTTGTTGTTATTTTTTTGCTTGGATTTTTTATGTGTATGAAATTGGAATTTTTGAATAGGAAGGGAGAGTTCTTAAATAGAGTAGCATTTTACTGGCATTATTATACAGATTTTTGTTGACAACTGACATTTAAAAGAGGAACCTTGAAGTCAGCAAAGAAAGGTATTCCTCCAGGATTTGTGAAATTTGGACTAGGATGATCATTTCCCTTCCTTTCTGTGTCAGAGATCCAGAATGTTCTCTCCTCTGCTGGATATTGTTCTACAAATTTCTCCCTGGGAAGCTGACAGTAGTTTTATCCATCTACCCACTGTCAGCAAAGTATGAGAATAATCAACAAAATAAAAGTGTAACACAGCCACAAACATCATTGTATAGAGAACTACATAAAAATTAGTTAAAACATTAAATAACTGGGTTTTTTATTAGTGTCATGCACATTTAAATGGTGTAGCCCATGAACCTTTATTTCCATCTTCATCTCCCAGAAGATGGTTAGCATTTTTCACCCCTTTCCAACAGAAATGAAC